>VDFB02276479.1:0-28761 GCA_007258455.2 Sequoia sempervirens
TGCTCTGGGAGAGTGTCAAGAGTCCCATCAGATGGTGCCTCAAAAAGGTTTTCACCATCTGATACGCTCTTTATTTTATTTTGTCTTTTGCTTGATCTAGTACTGCCAGATTCTGGTTTTCACCACTAGACCGTTTATCTTTATTTTCATTTTTGCAGCTAGGAGACTTGACACTCTCCTGATTACAGACTTCATACTGAAAATCGCTAGTGGAACAATTATTTACATCTTTGGCGGAAAGGAAGTTTATGATAGCTTCATCATTTGGAAAAATAGGTATATCCATAGGTTCGGTAAGATCCCAGTCAATGAGATCAGGATGGATTAATGGTAGGACGTCGTCTGGTTGTGTAAAATTGGTGATGGTTAGGGTCAAGACAGAGTTATCGGTAGGATCCGAGGTATGAGATAGGTCAATGATGGGACTATTCTCCTGATAATCTTGTTCATTAAAATCTGACTCAGTATCACTAGACTCATAGTTGCTTTGTGGTTCAGATTCTTGTGGTTGGGATCTTGAACCTTCTCCTTTGATCAAAGCGGGTGTATACTTATGTATGACATCTACCTCTTTGTCTCTCCAAAATTTGTTATCATGGATGGTATCCCATTCATATTCAGCAGAATCTGTGTCAGAGTTATTTTCAATGTAATTCAGGACTGATACCAAACATGTTTCATTCTTATCGGAACCTTTTTGCAGTGTAAAAACATTACCTTGGGATTGTTTAGATTGGGTAGCCTCATAGCCTATTCCAGTTTTATCATATGCCGCAAGTCCTGGAAGATGGATAGGCTCAACTACGCCTTCTTTTCTCTTTCCAAGAGGACCATTATCATATCCCATCTTTTGCATGATAGAATATCCTTTCCCATATTGTTCTGTTGGTAAGGTGACGTTTAGAATTGTGTCCTCTTCATCTTTATAGAGCCAATCTAGAATTGTTGTATCCTCAGGATCTCCCATGGGAAATTTTTCTTTGATAAATTGTCCATTGAACTTGGTAGTGGGCTCTGTTTGTACCTGTGCTGATGTTGATGCTGCTGATATCTGTTGTGGTGTAATAGAAGGTTTCCCATGTGATCGAGGGGATGTAGGTAGATTAGCAAGACAAAGGGAATATTCCCCAACTCCACTTTCCTTGAACTGTAGTTTCTTGTCAAAGCTTTTAGTTAACTGACTGACGTGTGTAGCATGTTGAGAAGAAGTATCAGCAAGTGCTTCTCGATTATTCAGAACCAAAGTATCTTGATGAGCTTTGACATTGGTACAAGTTTGGGCGTTTGAGTTATTAGCTGGTATAGTAATTTCCTGTCCATCATACGGAAACTTAAGACATTGGTGGTAAGTGGATGGAATAGCTTGCATCTCATGGATCCAAGGACGACCCAACAAGATATTGTATGCAAGATCTCGCTCTAAAACTTGGAAAAAGGTATTTTTGATAACAGGTCCCACTCTGATTGGTAGCATGATTAGACCTTTAGACGTTCTCTCCTCATCATCATAGGCTTTAATGGTAATCTTCCTTCTAGGATCAATGGAGTCTTCAGCAAATCCTAATGCTTGAATCACCTTCAAAGTACATATGTTTAGACCAGCCCCTCCATCTATTAGAACACGTTTGACACGGAATTTGTGGATCATGACCTCTAAGTATAATGATGAATTGTGGGGATGAGTTAGGGAAACATCATCTTTGTCTGAGAATGAAAGGCATGTGGGGGAGGACAAATGTCCTACCATGGTTTGAAATCGATTCACATCCAAATCCATAGATACAGTCATTTCAACAAGGGTTTTATCTAAAATCTCCCTATGTGCCAGGGAAATCTTTAGAAGTTCGAAAATGGAGATTTGAGCTGGAGTTTTTCGAAGTTGGTTAACTAAGTCGTATTGGTGTTGAGGAGAGGTCTCATTGGATTTTGAAGAGGTACCTTTCAAAACAACCTTAGCTTGTGCTCTTGTTGTGACGTTTACTTGTCCATTGTCTACTTTCTCTTTGATTTTTATGACATTGACTCGCTCATCGTCCGTATAGAGGTGACGGATTACATTATCATCAATTTGGTTCACAGTTTTGTCAGAAGATTCTCCCTTTTGATAATTTGGTAGAGGATTTCGAAATGCTTGGTGATCTTCGTTGGATTTTTGTTGTCCTTCTACTGTGATAATGCCCTTGTCAATGAGATCTTGAATAGCGTGTTTCAAACCTTGACAGTTGTTTGTATGATGACCTCTGCACCTATGGTAGTCACAAAAATAAGCTTCGTTCCATGATGGAGGTTTTACATTAGGTTCATAATTGCATTGTGGGGGTAACATAAGGACGTTCTTTGCCATGACCTCTTTGAAAGCCGATTCTAAGGATTGTCCTAGTGGAGTAAAAGCTCTTCTATTGGAGAAGAATGGAAAGCGTTGTGGTTTCGTGTTTGAGGTATTCCCTGAAGTGTTGTTGTTGTTGTTATTGTTGTTCCAGTGGTTTTGGTTGTTGGCAGTCCCTTGATTGTAGTTCGTTGGAGGGGGATGATTGTTTCCTTGATTTGCGACTGAATTGACATGGTTGTAATTATTGTTATGAGGAGTGTTCAAGATAAATGGCTTAGTCGTGATATGATTTGCATCTACAACACCATCATTTACAACATTCTTGTTGCGGGTCCAAAACTTAGACTTGTCCTGATTGTTGTAATGGTTAGATGAGGCAGGGTTGTCCCTATCAAGTTTGATGGTCCCTCTTTTGACCAAAGCACTTTCGATGGTGATGGCATCTTCAATCAATTTCTCAAAGGAAGGTGGACAGTGTAGATTTAAACGATAACTCATTTATGAGTTGAGGCTATTGATGAAAGTAACCATTTTCTCCTTTTCAGGGACATGATGGGGGTACCTAGCGAACATTCTCCTCCATCTTTGAAGAAAGGTAGTGAAAGATTCCCTAGGTTTTTGCATAACTTTGCAAAGATCAATCATGGTGATCTGGTGTTGAACGTTGTAGGAGTATTGTTTTATGAATAAATTCATCAGTTCCTCAAATGTTCGAATAGGAGGTGTAATCTTAGATAACCATTCCATAGAGTTGAATCCAAGGCTTCGAGGAAATAATCGCAATAAATATGTATCTTCGTGGGCAAATTCCAATGTCATGTTTCGAAAGTCTCTAACATGGTCAACTGGGTCTGATTTTCCATTATAACGATCAAATTTGGGGATTTCACAGTGTTTAGGAAATGGAATCATGTTGAGACTTCTATCAAAAGGATAAGGACATATGTCATCCAAAGTGTACTTCTTGGTTGTGGTTCCTCCTCGTAACTCTTTGATTTCTCCCTGCATTTCTCTAAACTCTTTTTTGAAGGAGGCATATTCAGATGGGGATAGCTCTTCCTCGGTGGTTTTTAATTTCTCAGTATCAAAATCTTTAGGCAATTTAGCTCCTTGATCTGCTAGAAAAAGAAAGTATTTCTCTTTGTCACATTGTATAATCTTTTCAAGGGCTTTAAGAAACTTGGGATTTTGTTTTGCCTCTCTAAGTTCAAGTTCGTCGTCTTGTTCATCATCACTACCTATAGGAGTTTTGTTCATGTTTTTGTTCTTAAGTATCGAACTTTCCTCTCTGTCAGCCATATTGTTGTTACTGAAAAGGGGATTGTGACTTACACTAAAAAGAGGACTATCTCGTTCACCCTCTTCTTGAGGTGTTTCTCCTGCTTTGTTGTGTTGAGATCTCGTAAAAATAGGCATATGTAAGAAATCCTTGAATATGGTCGAGGGTCACTGAAGGATCTGATTGGGACGCGTTGAATATTCAATTGAAGGTTGTGGTACGTTCTCAAACTCAAGAGGTTGATTCAAATTATGACGTTGAGATAATGCTAATCTTTGATAATAAGATTGGGTAGCCAAAGGTTCTACAGCATAATCATCGGTGAATCCCCTAATGTAGTCTTGGTATCTATGGAGGAATGTGCGATAATGGAGCAAGACGTCTCGACTCTTATACAAGAATTCTCTGCGATCTAAAGTCTTCTTGTAACTGCAATTTGTTTTGGGCTTCTTGATCCTATTGAAAACTGATTTCTTGGTGAACTTGGTTGATTTCCACTTTCTTAACATGGGAGTAAAATCTTAGAAAGTCGGGTCTGTGACAAAAACCTAAAAGCGCTACTCTGTTTCCCAAATGCGCTACAAAATTAGTCAAATGCGCTTCAGAAAATCTCAGATGCGCAGAAACAGAGCACCGATGCGCAGCAGAAAATCCTAAATGCGCCGAAACAGAACACAGATGCGCTAGAATAGAGCTTAAATGTGCTGTAGTTTTCCCCTAGATGCGCTAAAACAGTTTTTCTAGGACAATTTTGACCAGTTTTTAGCTGAAATTTGTCATGTTTGTTCTTAGATGATCCATTATCTGAATTAATGTTTGGAAAGCACAGCAAACAGTCTGATTTAAGTTGATTTGTAATCAAGCACATAATAAGACAAGCACAACCTAGGTTAGGCTAGGACAATATCCGCTAGACTCCACGTGGGTTTCCCCAACCGCATATCAGTAGTGTGTGAATCCAGAAGCTTGGCTGCACGGGCTCCCCCTTACAGTGCACTCTCTTCTCAGGCCAACCAAGCTTCCAACCCCCATGAAACTCCCATGGCGAGCTGATCACCTCTATTATTGACTGCGAAAGTGTGGAAGGCTTCACACCGACTGGTGCTGGACTAGCAAATAGAAGGTTTTTGGCTTTCTAAACAATGGTATTTAGTTCGGGACCCCCGTTCGAGTGGCCATACATGGGGCAAGAGATTAATCACCATTAAGGTGGCACTCCAGCCTGAAGAGGTTAAGCTCAACAGGGTTTAAGGGAGTACAACTCCATCTGTATGACACATCCGCACAAGCAACCTTAGGTTTTCCCTTAAGATTTACATTTATAAACCAGTCGGGGGTAGCTTGGCCTTAGCTCTGTTGTCAGTTTGAGTCATCCCTTAAGGTGAGTACTTTTTCCCTTAAGGCAGGCCCAATTTCTAGAGTCAATAACCGTTTCTCTTGCACCCAGGATCACACAAGTGTGCAAGGGGAGAGGATACTTCGATTATCAAATCAGGGTTACACAGGGAAAAGTGGGTCTGGTTTTCTGATCACCTAGTTTGCACAGGGTGAGAGCATAATCACCTACCACTTTCAAGCACAGTCAATAAGAGTAGACAGATTCATTTTATGTGCACCAAAATAAAATGTGATTTAATCTAAGTGAAGATGTTGCTTCACAACAGACATGGGGTTTGTTTTAATTGCATGATAAAAGGTGTGGTGGCTACCCTAGGTTGATTCATTTTAAGCCCAACATAAAAATAAAAGAAATTTTGTCTGCAGAAGGCGTCAGACTCAGAATCTCGGTTACAGTTCCAGATGCGAAGCTCTGTCTCCCGAATGCGCAGAAACAAAGACCATAAGCGCAACTCTGTTACATAAATGCGCTAAAACATAAAACAAATGCGCAATTCTGTTACCCAGATGCGCAAAAATAGAAACTATATGTGCTATTCTAAATGCAGAGATTTTTTTAAAAAATTTCTGATACAAATTTTAAATGTGCTAAAGAAAGTCCTAAATACGCTAACTAAATGCCTAAATGCGCTGCATAAAGTGACGGATGCGCCACTCTATTTCCCAGATGTGCCGTAGAAATGACCAGATGCGCCGAAACAGAGCCCAGATGTGCCGAAGTACTTGCAAATGAAAATTTCCCGAATCTTCCAAAACGCGCTGCCAAATGCCAGAAAACCTGTAAGCAAACCTGCAAGAAAGAAGTCTAAAATCAGGGCATAGGCCCCACGGTGGGCGCCATTTAATGTGTGTGTGAAAATTAAGTGCATAAATGAATTAGAACCAGTTCAAACACACCAATAGAACATTATAACAAAAACATAAATATAAAAGGAATAGAGATGTGCAAACTCAGTATCCTGTTTCCGTTGTCGTCCTATCATCCTCTATCTTTAGTGTTTTTGTAGATTCCATCCTTGTGTTCTCAGATTAGTGGCTAGGCTCAACAAACTGTCTTCCTAAAGAACGAGATTTTTGCTATGATATGAATGCATGATTAAGCTATGATAATGATTTTAGCTAAGAAACTTGAAATAAACAAGATGCTATGATAAATGAATACTAAATGAATTAAATGCATAAACTCTACTTAATTGCCTATTACCAATGTTTGGATTCACACAGGTATTTATAGGGCTTTCTAAATGATTCTGATTGGCTGTCTCGATTGACGGTTGTGATAATTCCTGGCAGATCAAACGGTTGAAGAAAGATGAAACTGAAGGAGAAGATAGAAGAACCCTAGAAACAGATTTTTCTATTTTATTATGAAAGAGGAAAAAGAAGAGAAGATAAGAATAAAAGAAAGATTTAAAGCTGATAAATAATTAATTAAAAAAATCAATTATTTATTTGTGGAGGATATTCAACTTTCCTGAATTAAATAAAATATTTAATTAAGCTTTTAAAAGCAAAAGAAAGTTTGTGATAAGAAAAGAGCTTTAATCATGTTTTATTGAAAAGCAGAATATCTCATAATTAAATAAAATATTTAATTATGATATGAGAAGATTGCACAATTATTAAAACACCTAATTTTGATTTTTAGAAAGAAATCATAAGATATTTTTAATTAAATAAGATTTATTTAATTAAATCACTTATGAAATTAATTAAATGAAACATTTAATTAATTAGAAGAAGAAATTAAAAATAGAAGAAAAGGATATTTAAATTTAATTAAATCAAAGATTTAATTTAAATTCAAACAAATGATAATTAACTTAAATAAATAGAATGTATTTATTTAATTAATTAAGTGATGTGAAAATAATTAAATAAAATAAATTTATTTTAATTATGGAAGAAGAATAAAATGAATGAACAATATAATTAAATTAATTAAATTTTAATCATATGTAGAGGACTTTAGGAAAATTAATTAAATAATAAAATATTTAATTAGCCGGATTATAGACATGACCATTTTACGTGTATACATTTTGCCCCCTCTTGAAGTGATGTGTGAAACACATTGCTTCAAAGAAAATAAAAAAAACTTGCCCCTGATATGTTTCTGGTTTTTGATGTCGATGATGCCCCCTCGGGAGATAAATCACGGAAAAAGAAATTGATGAGGAACAGTGATTTAGCTCCTGATAGATAATGTGGTTGATGCCCTAGTAAAAAAAAGAAAGAGAATGAAAAATGGGAAATGCCACCACTGCCCATCCTGAAAAGACCCTTATAAGGTAAAAAGGGGTAAAACCTGTAAGCAAACCTCTAAATACATACATACATACATACATATAATCATACATGTACATGCACGTATATACAATCTTACATACAAGTAGTCATACATACAAGATACATGCATTGATACAAACAAGCATACATACATACATGACATACAAGCATACATGTGCATAGAAACATACAAATATATAAACATACATTCAATATGCATTTAGCATAAAGCAAGACATAACACGAGTGTGTTTTACTGCACTTGTGTTATGTCTTGCTAGACATGTTCCCCACAAGCGAAAAAAACCATGTCAAAACTGACATATAACACGAGCGCGTTATAATGCATTCACGTTATATCTTGCTTTGGGAATCCCCAAGCCTTGGGATTGGTTTTTTCCTTAGAATACCAACCCAAAGGCTTGGAGGGCATTCCCAATGACTAGAGATGTGTTTTTTCAATTTCTACAATATTTCACATAATTGGGTTCATGCTCATCGTTAGGATTGCATGTGGTTCAATATGAAAAAAATCAAACATCTGGGTAATGTTAGGTTCTCTCTTAGCTATCCAATGATGCAATTTTTTCACTTTTTGACAATGTTAAGCCATTCATCCATAATTTATTTTTTTTGTATGTCTCTTTTTTGCAAAAAGTAGTGTTTGGGTTTTTTTCATTATAGATTAACCATTCATCGAAATTTCAAATAAATTACATTTTTAGAAACTAGACTCCAATCTACAAATTTCTTTTTAAAAAAATCAATAAGTTTCCAAAATTTATAGGGGTAGCACGGCCAAAATTTTGTTTTTCAGGAAGTGTCCACTTCGAAAATTATTAAAAAATAAAATATTGATTAAAAAAATATTAGAAAAATCATGCATCAACTACATACTATTAGCTCACTTCTTACCATAGCTATTTTAAAATACTAAGAAAAGGTTCACCGTACGAGTGTCATACAAGAGTTGCTATGTTATGTTTTTTTGACAAAAGCAACACCAATTTGTGTATGCCCCTTGTTTGAACCCCTTAATCTCAACCATTTTAAAAATAAATTAGTAGTTTGGAAAGTAGACTCGGAGCACTTGAATCCTTCTTTTTGTTCCATCTCAAAATTTTGAGTGTAAGTATCCTCAATTTCACATCCAAGGTTAATATTTCCCGATTTCAGAAAGAAGTGAAAAAGTGGCCACTTAAACCCCCTTTTTGGGAACCATATTGGTGCACTTACCCCATGGTCAAATATTTTTAGCAACATAAAATAGCCTTCACCACACCATGGATAATCTTTGTGTATGTTTGAATGTTGTTGGTAAGAGGAAATGATACTTCCAAAAACTCATGTATGAAGTCTTTGAGGGAATTTATCATCATCCTATTGAATACTATAGGTGCATTCTTTAGGAAAAATGGTATTACTATATACATGTAAGGAACTAATTCTATCACAAATGTTGTTTTTGGTTGGTCCTCCTTGCATATTTTTGCTTGGTGATAGTTGGAGAACCCATCAATGAAGGAGCAGATTTCTCTTCTTGCCATTGATTCCAGTATTTTCTCATTGAATGGCATAGGGAAGGGGTCATGAATGAGAGCTTTTTTTATCTCCCTAAAATTAACAAAAACTCATATTTCACTTGTTTTCTTATTTTGTATGACCATAGGGTAATCCATTTCATATATTCTATAAGTTTGATTATTCCTACTTTCAACATCTTGTCTAGATCTACTTTGAAAATTTTCTTCATGTTTGGATTTAGTTAGTATGGCCTCTTTTTTACTAGTTTAGCTCCCTCTTTTAGTTGGATCTTCATAACTATTGCTTATTATTTTATCCCTTTTAGGTCTTTGAATGTTCTAAGGATAGTTCTTCAAATTTTGATAAAATCTCTATAACTTGTGCCACTAATTTATCATCCCACTAGTCTCTTAGTGGCAAAATTCTCTTCTCTTCTCTTGATTGGTTGATTATAAAACTTTTTTTTAGCTTCTACCAGAGATTATAATTCCCTTTCCCATTGGTTGAATTCTATATCTAGTTTGTGTATATTATCATCATCTTATCATGCTAGAAAACATCATCTCTCCAATAATGTAGATTCTTTATCTATCCATTCTATGTATCTCCATATATCTTCTTATTGTGGGGGTGGTGTAGGGGTTTGTGGTACCACCACTTTATTTATTATGTCTATTTTGAATGTTGTCTCTTTAATTTTGAGTAATGTGGTATGTATATGTTCATTTTTATTATAAAATGAGAAATTCATATAAAATCCATTGTAATTTTTTCCCAACCTTCTATTTCTCCTTGTTGTTCTTGGTTTATGTACCAAGTTTGTGCAATTGGTGTTACTATCTAGTAGAACAAATGATGTATAGTAATTCATCATACTCATTCCTTATTTTTTGTGTTGTAATACAAGTGGTTAAATGGTCCTCCATTAAGATATTTCCATTATATTTTGTTATCTCTCTATATTCTCCTTCTTTTGGTAAGTATTTTATTTTGATTAAGATTTTGAAGATTTCCCATTTATCCAATTTGTCTTTGTGTATTATCCAACTTGTGATATTGAAAATGAGTTTTTGTTTTAATATGTCAACTTTCAAATCTTTGGTATGGAAAATTTATTATATTTGTGTAGTAAATGATGATAGGTCGCCTACTCCTAAATACTTGGGTAGTTTAATGTGTGAATGCCATGAGAGATGTGGTTTATTTGGTGACATTTTTTTAAGTGTGTATAACGAGGTTGAAAAAAGAGTGAAGGAAAATAAAGGAAGATAAAAGAAATGCAAAAGAATAATACCTTCACCTAGAATCTTTTCTTCTCTCCTTGATGAGCGAAAATGAACTGCACCCTTATTCCATTTTATTTGCTCTTTGATGTTTATATGTGGATTGCTTAATGATCTAGAACAACCTTGATATGATTTTATAATAATAATAATCTTGATTCAATAGATCATGCAGGTATGATATCTCAAGATCTTATGAAAAATGAAGGATGAGAGCCTCTAGATATAGAGTCTTGAAGAGGAAAAATCAATGGCTAGATTTGATTGATGATGGATGGCTAAGATTAAATGAGGATTATGTTTTGGATCAAGGATGCAATCACATGATAAGTGTCAAATTATGGATAGGATCTAGGTCTAGGATTGAGATAAGGACAAAAATCCTTATGGAAATACCTAGGATTAAGAGGCTAAATAAAATGAGTGGATAAAATGAAAGGATAGTTTGACTTTTGGATAGGTGTCTAGGTTCAATAAATCTAGAGGAGTTAGACATGTGAGAGAAATTTTTCACATGAGAAAAAATTTAGATTATGATCCATGTGAACAAGATGAAAGGCTAGGATTAAATGGACAAGGATAGAGGGAAAATGGGAATTAATTAAATAAATAAGGTATTTATTTAATTAATGGGATCATGTGAAGGGATAAATAATCAAATAAATGATAAATATTTATTTAATTAAAGGATTAGGATAAATATGGGAATGGATGGAAGTAATTAAATAAATAATAGATATTTATTTAATTAATGCTAAGGATAGGCTCAAATTAGATGTTGTATGGTTAGGTCATATTTTAGGTGTCTACATTTTTCCCTTCTTTGATATGACATTGTGAAGTGGTGTTTGTATCAAAGAAGTTTAAAACATAGTGGATGAGAGAGGATAATGATAAAATATGATATCCCATTCAATGGGAGGATGGAAAAGGATGAAGAAGGAAATATTGATGATTAGGTAATGGGATGCTTCCTCGAGAGGACATGGGGTTTAGGATAACATGGGTGTGTTCTTGAAAATGAAATGGAATGATGAGGGAATAGGATCAAGAAGTAGCTGAATTGGAAGATGAAAGAGGATGAAAAAGATGAAAAGGAAGAGGATTTGGATGGATGAGGATGAAGAGGAGGGGAAATTTGATGGTGATTGATGAAAGGAAAGAGAATTTGATGATGATTGATAGGTTATGATAGTATGTATTGAGAAATCCTAAGATTTGATATGGAAAGTGAAATTATGTACGAAGGTATGAGGAACTAGGGTGGCAAGGTAAACTTTGTATGGAATTGACACAAGAAATGGAAAACCTGAAAAAAAAGAGAATTCCCTATTAAACATCAGTTGTGACATACCAAGATATAAAAAGCTCAAGGTAGTCATAAGTAGGTGTAGTCATGGGTAAAAAGATAACAATCAAAAGATAAACCAAAAAAAAAGACTCACTATAAACATGTCATGCAACTAACATATCTCTTGCCACATATCAAATGATGATTATGACGACTGATTTTCTTATGAGTAGGCTTGGATAATCACCCGAACAAGGTGTTAATAAGGATTCTTTACTTATGATTAGGCTTGGATAATCACTTAACAAAGGCTTTGACGAGCTCACTCAAGCTTGGATAATCACTTAAGAAAGGCTTTCATAAAGATGATTAGGATTGATTGATCAATTAGAAAAAAGATAAGTTGATTGATGAATGTTGGATGGCTAGGCTTATGATATGATTATGGTTAAATATTTGTATTGGTTGCAATGTTTGGATTGATTGAATTTCAAGTCTGAGAAGCCCAAGGTTTCAAATTTTTTATTTTTTATTTTTGGATGGGATAAAAGGATGATTATTTTATTATTATGTTTGAGATGGGATGATTATGATAGGAGATTGGATGGGTTGATGTTTGATTTATTAAGGATGAATATGAGGGATGGCCTCCAAATGTAGAAGACTAAAGCAAGAGAAGCAAAGGATATACAAGATCAAATATGTTGGTGTTTCTAGCTTATTGCCTAGGTGTTCCTAAAGACTAGATACTTCTTATTATTAGAAACCCTAGGTCATGAACAAGAGATAGATTTACAATTTCTCCTCTACACTTTAGGCTCTGCAAAACCAAGGTGGGTACCCCTATAATATTATACATATATAACACCTCTATGCAACGATTCCTTTGATAAAAAATCATCACACTACTATGGGAGAAGGTGGGTGGATGGGATAAATCATCAATGCAACCCTCTACATTTATTGTGGTTCTTTTTTAGTGTGGAAAATGACATAAAAAGTAAAATTCATGAAAGTAAATGGTTTTGATTTTATGGTTTGAAGGTTTGATTCTATCCTAGCTTCAAACTTTGTGAATCTCCTTGACCAATGCATAATACATACAAATTAAAGAATGAAATAAACTCCTACAACAAACCAACCATGGCTTCTCATAACCTCACTACCTTACAGTGAGAAACAAACAAAAGGACAACACAATAACATTTCTTACTAATCCACATTTTAGCAACAATACCTTCATTATCTCTATGCAATAATTTACATCACTCCTTGAATGACAAGAAAACATAAAAATAGTTCAAACAACAAATTTTATTTAATAATATAAATAACCCTTGATTACATTGATTCAAAAGACAATGTATACAATATTTGGAGAGCATGATAAATTGAAATTTAGATTTGAGACAAAATACAATGTGTATTGTAGTCATAAATTGTTATCACAAAGAATAATTTAAAACATTCCCTATCTATATTTCATAGATCTAACATATTCAAATTGACACAACAAAAGGTTTACAAAAAGCTAGATGTCAAAATCATGGAAGGGAGAACACTACTCCAAACCCCTTAGGTTGGAGAGAAGAAGTTCAAACCCACAAAAAAATAACAAAAATTTCCTTTATAGATTAGGAATAAATTAGAATTGACTTAAAACCCTAACCCTAACACAATCAGAGTTATAGAAAGGATGAAATCCAATCATATTGCAAAATTTGAAATTCCCCCCAAAACATGAGCTGCAACTCCAAGTGCCCCTAATATCTTGAATAGAAACCCATAATGTCTCTCATGAATGCATACATGGCACACCTGGGAAATCCACAAGAAAATCTAGGCAAACAAGTTATCTTTGACAAATTGTGCCCTTCCCCACCATCTATGTCTTTATTATCAACCACTATGAGTAGCTAAAGTGGTTACAATAATTGGATTTTCCATTTATGGCAATTCACAACTATCTCCTATGTTCACACCATGCTTCACCACCTAGCTATTGGAAGATCAAATCTGTGAATACTAGCCATTGATCCACCTTCTTCATGCCAATATCTAACATCCACTGTTCACCACCTCAAACTTTAAAACCTAACTAGAAATCCTTCAAATTTGGATCATTGATGATCTTTATCGCATCACATATATCCATTGTAGTTAATGTTAAGTGACATCATTCAAAACAATGATGTGAATGATGCACACAATGTTTGTCATATCACACCTCATTGAATCTGAGTCGTTGAAGCATATCCAAAACCTAAGAATCTAGCCCCACCATGAAACATGTCACCTCCCCACTCCCCCACTAGGAATATGAATATGCATGTGGGTATTGTTGTAGGTTTCAGTTGATGGTCTCGTATCTCCTAAAGGGTAGCTACTCCTTATACTTAGAGACCCTAGGTTAGTGGCCAACGAACATGAGATGACTGATTGGAAAGCCTGTACTTTTCACTTTAGGCTCTGCAAGAACAAGGTGGGTATCCCTATACATTAAGTTAGATCATCATACTATAATGGTGGAAGTCCTTCAATGAAATAAATCATCTACACAACTCTCCCTTGTCTTCAATGTCTTATGGTAGTACGAAAAGAAAACATAAAGAAAATACATGAAAATAAAAAGTTCTTTTGAATTGAAATTGGATCCACCTCAGGCCTAGGCTTATGAACATAGACTGACCAATGCCTTATCCACATGGAGTCTAGAAATGAAAAAATACTCCTACAATAGACCCACCCTAGCTTCTTATAAACTTGCTACCTTAGAGAAAGAAACCAACAAAGGAACATAACTACCAACTTCT
The DNA here is from genome assembly GCA_007258455.2 of Sequoia sempervirens. NCBI lineage: Eukaryota > Viridiplantae > Streptophyta > Pinopsida > Cupressales > Cupressaceae > Sequoia > Sequoia sempervirens. The sequence goes on from VDFB02276479.1 coordinate 14,207, forward strand.
TTGAAATCCCTATTGTATCATCACTACCTTAACATATGACTTTAAATAAATTACTCTATTCCTTGAATAGAAACTAAAAAATCAAACATTCAAAGTCAGAAAATGTGATTGAGAACCAAAAACAATCCTTGATTATATTGATTCAAAGATAGTAAGTACAAAGTCGAAGAGTATAATAGAGCTGATACAATACTTTATAGTAGAACATGTACAACACAATGAAAATTTGGATCATCTATTGTTATTACAAAGAAAAAGTTACAACATATCCTTCCTAAGTGTAGAAAACACTATACAAACTAAGACCAAAGACTTACAAAAGTTTAGAGAGGATGGAACCCCGACCGGATGTACAAAATTTTCCTTTATAGTGTAGGAATAACTTAGATTCAAATTTGAAATTTCTAACCCTAACCAAACTAGGGTTTCAGAGTAAAGCACCCTAATCAAACTATAATCCGTCAAGAATTTCCCCCCAAAATGATGCAACTACCAAACTTGAATGCTCCTAACACCTCGAGCACACTCTAGTAGATTTTTTTATGAATGTAGGCATGGTACTCCTAGGAAATCCATGATCACAGTCAGGAGGAACACACCCCAGCATTGATTAAAACTACTGCAACACTCCAGGAAATAAATTATGGCACCATTTAGCAATCATTTCAGCCTTAGAAGAAGTGGAAGAATGTGATTTGAAGGCATCTAGAGTCAATCTGGTAGCTAAGGAATAGATATGCCATTATTGCACAAATATGACCTATGAATCAAGAGAAGACACTTTGAATTGTGGCCATTGATATGTCTAACCCATGCCAAGATCCAATGATCCATCACTCACTACCCATTACTTAAAAACCTGACCATCAGATTACCAGTCATTCAAATCTCCATCATTGATCTATTATATCGCTCCATCATAGGGACACCCATTATAGTATCATCAATGGACCAAAGTCACATCAATGAGAAAGCCATCGAACCATCACTGAGACACCATCCTCACTCTTTTTGATAGGGTATTGTCCCACCAACACCATTCATTTTTTCCTTTGATAGGTCCCACCAGATACATGTGTCACTAGCATGACTCACAACAATGATGTGAGTCATCCAATCATGCAATTGAATTTCACCACATGTTGGTCCTTGTCATCATCCTTGCTCACTGACTGCACCATCAATGTGTGTCAACCTTATTGGGTCCCATATTCAACATTTCCTTCACATCACCATGTTGAAGAGACATAGCCAAAGATCTCACCGATGCCATACAGTCTCATCGACAACACTTCCATTCTCCTTATCACTCCATCGAGGAGACCTCTCCCAAACTCTCGCTAATACATCAATGTCTCATCAATAAATATATCCTCACTCCTTATCACTCCATCGCTAAGTCACCAAAAATATGAACCACAAAACTTCGTGTCAAATTTTGTGAAGTTAGGAAAACCTGCGACTTTTCAAAAATAAAGGGATCACCAAGACAGGAGGTTATGAAACTTTAAAACCTCATGATAACAAAGAGAAAGAAAAGTTAGGAGGTTAGGAAATCTTGAAACCCCACGACAAGGTTCAAAAATTTTGAAAACCCGTGACTTAGAGAAAAATAACAAAATTATTGAAATAGCCATGGAGTTTACAAGTACCACCAGGTCCCTTACAGGCTAGCAGGGAATGGTCAAGACTATTTCTTATCATCATACAAGAGTTGTTGATCTTAGAACCCTTCACCACCACCTACCTTTTGAAGTATGTAGGGCCTACCAAAGGGTGGACACTTGCGACATGTTCGCTACCCTGCAAGAATTTTTCTATGATTATTTTAATAGGTCAAGCTAGCAAGCAATGACTGAGATTAAATTAACATTCCTTAGCACTGTTGGATCAAAGGGCCCACCATCGATCCTACTTCATAGACTGTCGGGGTCTACCAAAGGTATGGGACACATGACATGCAACCTCTATCCCACACCATTTATTTAATGTATATTTTAACCCAATGTTCGAGCAAGGATTATTGGAATTCAGACACCTCCACAACTTAAACAAGTTATAAGGAACATGCCTTATGTTATGACTTAAAAGGGGTCATGCCTCGGGAAATAAGCACTTGGGAAAAATATTATTTTCTCGACCTAGGGACATAAGATCATTTGATCAAATATTTGAATGGGGTTGTGACCAGAAGACGTGGATAAAGGGGCTGGTAAAAACATGACTACCTAAGACATGAGTTACAACTTAGCCAACTAGGGACCGAGTACAATAGGTCAACAGGAAAATATAATAAAAGTGACAAGGAAAAAGATACTAGGTTTTTAGGAGTGTTTATTCCCTACATGCAACTCAAAACCCTAATCAATATAATTGAAGAATCTCAAAGACCTTGTAACTTCAAAAATATCAATGGATTTTGCAAGCTCCAGGCTATGTGCAGGATCATCATGGAAAAAATAGGCCCTTAAGTGGCAAAAAATTCAAAAAAATCAGAGTTAGGAAACTTGATGTAAAATTTTGAATAAGTTATCTATATTCTTTCAAAAATATGTAAGAATAGAATCCGTAGAAAATTGAATGTAGTTTCAAAACCACTAGGTTTATTTAAAGAAAAAAATCTATTTGGAGAAAATTTGAAATTTCAATGTAGTAGTACTTAAATTTTGGAAAAAATAAGTAGGTGTCTATCTGACCACCCTAACCACAATAAAATGATAATATTTTTTTATAATATTGTAGATATAATTAGAGGACTCATGTCCCGATGTGATGCATATTTTTGTAATTTTTTCCAAGTAAATAATTAATTATGAATTTTTATTAAATTTTTTAAAAAATATAAAACTCATATGTCCGACCACCTTAACTTGGCCAAAAATTCATGAAATTCAATTCTTTTTTTAATCCTATAGTATGCAAATCATAGAATGTGACATGTTTCAAATTTAAAAATGTGATACCATTTGAAAGCTATAGATGTTTTTCAATCAGCCTATCAATTAGGACTTTAGTTGTAATTCAAATAGAAAATGAATAATAATAATTTATTAAATTCAAAGTAAAGCATAATTTATATTAGTGGAAAGCTGAGAATATCCTTTAAAAACCCTTTTCGTTTCATCAATTTTGGGTTAAAAAAGGGTCATCAGCCACATACCCTACACATACCCATCATGTTTCCACTTTTTGACCCATCATGATCTTGCACATACCTTCCACCAATGGCTCTAGTTGGGGATGTTTGTTTGAAAAAACAAAGTGAGGATTCAGATCTCTAGAAAAGCAAACCATGCCAAACCATTGGGACATAAAGTCAACCCAACCTTCCAACCTCATTTAATAGCCCCAGGCCACCAAATGAAAAATAGAATTCAACACTTACCCCTGTCAAACACCAATCTGTTAAAGGAGTTGATCTCCTTCAACCAATAATTATTTGTCACACCATAATAGTAAAATTAGCCTCATTCCTACAATAACAATTCTTTTATTACCTTTGAACAAGTGAGAACTTGCTCCATATTTGACTTTGTTGTTACATGGTAACCACATCATATAAGTAACCGCATTGCCCCACATTGGATTTTCTAATTTTGTATTAGGTGATAAAAATTGAGAACATTGAACAACACCATATGAAACAACAATCTCTTCATATCTATTGACCCCCTCACATGAATCAAGGTGAAAATATGACTCCAATTCACATGGAAAAGAAAAATATGCCATATCATCATACTAACATGGAGAGGGAAACTCATCCTTTATAAAATATAATAGAAAACTTTGAATCTCTAGCATACAATGGAAATGAGAAGCCATAAAATTATTACTTTGTTGTTGCTCATTAGTACTACAAACAACATTCTTGGAGTCATCAATGTTGACACACACTTCATCACAAAATCTATTCAAATCATAAGACATTTTGTGTGAAGAGCTATAATCTTCAAATTGTCTCTTTGTTTCAATCCTTTTGTAATCTGCTAAAGCATGTGTGTCACAAAAATCAGAACCATGACATACATCTGTGGAACTTACCTCAAAAACATGTCTCTACCATGAAATATTTAGAGTCTAGTGCTCATGAGGAAGACTATGAGTTACACCCCCTAAAAAAAAAAAATTCATAGGCATCCATGTGACTAACACAGTCACACTCTTCAAGTGAAAAATCATATTCAAATACAGCTCCATCCATGCTATCCTCATGCAAAATTTTAGTGAAAACTTCAAAACTAGATAAAGGAACAAAAGAAAGTGAGAAATCAAACAAGGAAGTAGTTTCCTGTTCATCACTTATGTCACCATCATATGTATTCCCAACACAATCAGCTATCTGAACCAATTCATCCAATGAATCTCTTGCATACATATCCTCTTCTTTTTCCATACTACTACAAAAATCAACATCATATCCCACAAAGTCAAAATGGAAATCACTATTAGATTCATCATTGCTACTTTCTTCTAGTTGAAAATCACCACACATACTATCACATTCATCTAATATAGAGAGTTGACTCTCTACCTTTGTTGTTTCAATATCTATAGAAGGTATGACATCAAATATTTTTGTCACTTCATCATACCTTAAATTTTGGTTGTTTCCATAACAATCCTCATCTGCACACATTTCTTATGTGGGTTGCTCAAAAGAAGAATCTTCATCACAATAAGTTGCATTGTTGTTGTCTTCTACTATACCATCTAGGCCCATTTGATCAAGCCTATACAAAAAATCATCACATAATTTAGATAAGATAATATTTCCATATTTCTCTATCATCCTTCCAATTACCGAAATCCATTGATAGATAATTTCAACATCATAAGGCTTCAGATCAACATGTATGGTACTTATAACTAGCTCAATTCTTTCACAAAAGAGATCAATACACACCAGTTCATCAATTCTATCAAACTCTGGTATAGCATACAAATATTTCATGAATCTATCATGAAAGCTAAAGGGGGATTCACCTTCATATCTTTTTATGTCATACAATGAATCAATAGATGAAAATTTTTCAACCACAAGTTCACATTCTTCAAAAAAATTATGAGTGTGCAAAAACCTATTGTCAAATAAACACTCATTATTCCCTTCACCAAACTGATCCATGAATAGTATCTCAATCTTGTGCCATGAACAAATAGAATGAAAAGGAAAATTAGAAAACCAATCCAATGCACTATTTTCTAAAGTTCTTACATAAAAAATATCACATCTTCTTCTGCTATCTGATGTTCCACCATCAAATTAGTGAAATCCTGCAAATTCCTTGATGTTGATTCTTCTAAACTACCTCTAAACTTAGCCAAGTACTCATTTATTTCTCTTGGAATAGAATATGGATAACCTTGGATTTTATTGAAATCCGAAGGGTTATATCTCTCATTAGAGAATGGTTTTCTTTGAGGATGTGATTGTGATTCAATAATGACATAGTAGCTTATAGATGGGGAACCCATCTAGTTATACATATTTGCTAACAAATTTTTTAAACCTCTACAACTATCTATTTTAGAATATACAACTTTATCAATTCCCTTTTCAACTAGTACCTTAAAGCACTGAATAAGGGACAATATTTACTATAACTTTTTTGTAGAACTTCATACAAAATTTTGCAATAGAAAAATACTTTAAAAATGCTACAACCAACTCTTTTGATGATGTAAAAAAATTTTAGAGTCACCACCTCTTAAAAGAGGACAAGATCTTCAAGCAGTAAGGAGCTCCTACTAGGATCTAGGTATTTATGAGTTATCTCCACCAATAGAGCACCATACTTCAAGAACACATCAGAAACATTGCAGAAATCTCCCTCTTCAAGTACACATCTCCCTTTGAATCCTCTAACCCAAAAATTTAGATCAACAAATTTCTTGACTCTCCCAAATGGATATATCTCAATCTTCCTCAAAGGAATCACCACTTCTATGTGGATCAAAAGAGGCAGAGCATGTTTTCAATTGCTCACCTAAAGACTTTATAAACAAAGATTTGTGTTCTTTCCTCCCTAGTAGAGTCACCAATCTGTTGGTGTTTCCAACTGATTGTCTAGGTTTTTGTAAAGACTAGCTACTTCTTATGACAAAAAACACTAGGTCAGTGGCCAACAAACAAAAGAGAGATTTACAATATCTCCTCTACACTTTAGGCTTTGCAAAACCAAGGTGGGTACCCCTATAAAATCATACGCATATAGAACCTCTATGCAATGCTACCTTTGATAACAAATCATCACGGTACTATGACAGAAGGTGGTTGGATGGGCTAAATCATTAGTGCAACCCTCTATATGTGTTTTGATTCTTTGTAGTTTGGAAAAGGACATAAAAGTAAAATGTATGAAAGTAAATGGTTTTTATTTTATGGTTTGAAGGTTTGATTCTACCCTAGCTTCAAACTTTGTGAATCTACTTGACCAATGCCTAATCCATATAGAGTCAAGAATGAAATCAACTCCTAAAATAGACTAACCATGGCTTCTCATAACCTCATTTCCTTACAGTGACAAACCAACAAAAGGACAACACAATCGCACTTCTTACTAATCCACATTGTAGCAATAATACCTTCATTATCTCTATGCAAGCATTTACACCACTCCTTGAATGACATGCAAACATAAAAACAATTCAAACAACAAATGTTCTTGAAGAATTTAAATAGCCCTTGATTACATTAATTCAAGAGATAATGTATATGATATTTGGAGAGCATGATAGATTGACATTTAGATTTGATACAAAATGCAATGTGTATTGTAGTCATCCATTGTTATTACAGAGCATAAATTTGTTGAAATGAACAAGACAAATGAGAGTGGGGGTGAATTAGTTGTAGTAAATTAAACCTTCAAAACCCTCAATAGTAATTAGACCCAAAAGCATTCATTAAACCCTTATTCTATTGGATTGATTAACCATGAAATGCAGATAACATAAACTTAAATCATAACACCATACACATGAGAACACTAGATTTACGTGGAAAATCCAATGAGGGAAAAATCTTACTAAGGATTAGCTCACAATATATATAATAGAAAAACTAGTACAAAGGGGCTCACTGCTAGAATAGGACACACTGTCCAAAACAATCACAGTCAGGGTTCACTACCATAGAAAGAATATAAGAATATAGAAGAAGAATGTTACATAGATAAAACACTTCTCAATGCAAAGGAGTCCACCACAGTTGCTCTCACACTTTCACAATTTCACATTAAAGGTTTCAGATGCCTTCAACTCACTGCCTTCAAGAACCCTAACATGAATTTCACACTACTCTTCTCAATTTCACATCACATACATCACATACATTACTCACATCAATCTCATATCTATCTTGCTTCTTTCTCTTTCACCTTTGATCTCTCATCAACACCATACATATTTATATAAGGTTCTACCTCAAAAACTTTCTCTAATGTCGGCCACTAGCTGTTATACATTCAAATTCAAAATACATCAACACCTAAAAATTCCTGCAATGGATAGGAATGAAAGGAGACCTACTTAAATCCTTAATTAGGAACTAGATAGATCTCAACACACTTCAACATGCTTCAACAAGCCTTGCATGTAGTGTTAAACACAAGGTCGGTCAACACCCATGCAAAACACCATAGACATTAAGTATACACTTCATTAAACCAAGTTGAAAGTTCTAGACAACATAATTCACTTGAAATCAATCTAGAATGATCCATGAACTACTTAAGGTTCATCACACACTTCATCCAAGCTCACATCAATAAATACTTCAACTTAGGATAACTATTAACCCTTATTTGCATACTGATAAATGAAACTCACACTGTACTACACTAAATCAAGTAAAACCTTAAATACAGAAAGATAAAAGCATTATAAGAAACTTCCCAAATCTACACAACTTGAAGCCAAATAGTGGAGAAACACGAAGCAAATTCATTTCTCCCAGACCATAGAAAAAATCACTAAACAATTGGTTCACAAATTGGTGAAAATATCTCACACTATACAATGATCCAAAAACCTAAATTTGGAATATAGAAAACTCTATCAACCTTGAATAACCTATAATATCCACACATGCATAGTATCAATAGTGAAACAACATGGAATGCAATATCATAGCCCACTATGAACATATGCACAACATAGTTTACCCTATTTATTAAATTTTCTCAAAAGCACTTGGAAACCAAGTACTAGAGACCTCATCTCATCTTATTACTTCATTGCAACTCATCTTCAAATTCTACAACAAAAGAACAACTCCATGTACTCAGTGCTTCCTCAAGGTCTCAACTACACATGCACAATTGTTTTTCCTCTTTTCCACAATTTTCTCAATATCCTCAACATCTTCATTGCATAGTTGACATCAATGACAACACCATCATAATTTCAACTATTGAATACCTAAGATACTGAGAGGGAAGTGAATTAGTATCTTCTTAAAACTTATTGAAAAAATACCATCCAAATGCTCTAAAGCATATAATAGTAAAAATGAGAAAGAACATTAATAGAACATAAAAAAACAACAACACATGAACACCAAGATTTTTACATGGAAAACCCAAAATGGGAAAAACCATGGTGAGGATTGGCTCACAATATAGTATAACCAGTTATAAGATATTACAAAAGGGTGGCTCACTACTAGGACTCACTATCCAAAATGGGAGGCTCACTGCCTACAAAAGATACAATAACAAAATGGCTTACAACCAAAAAATGAATTGATAAGATACACCTAACAAGTGTTGATTTAGTTCCCTTGATGCTTAATAAACTGACTTAACACACTTTATCATTTTCACACCAACAATCTCAAAACTATCATATATATATGTATATATGTATATATATATGTATGTATGTATGTATATATATATGTATGTATATATATGTGTATGTATATATGTATATATATAGTATATATATATATATTCGATTCATCTGTAAGCATCAATTAGGTCGGCCTAATTAGATGCAACCCTTATTCACCAAAAGGATAACTATCAGCTTCAAGCATGTATACAATATTTTCAAAAATAATTAAAATGTGCAACACACTACAACATGTCGACATGGACCAATGATAGGTCACACATACATCCACAATACAAAAATTAATCCATTACAACATCAACAATACATTAGGTCAGCCAGAGATATACCTAATCACAAAAAGAAACAACAAAGTAATTCCAACTCTCCATACGAGCACCTATGCACATGAGATTTTGAATATCCAACATTTCAACATCCACAAACCATTTCCCAAAACTTCAAGCAACAATAATTAATAGAGGAGGATTTTGGACCAAAATACCAAAGGATAATAATTGCATACTGGTTCAGATACCAATTCAGAATACCAGATCAAACTTGAATTTAAACTTGCAGTTGCAACTCATAATTATGGTGACATCAATGACAACACAAAAGGTGTATAATAGGATGTTCTTCTTCATTCATCCAACAATCTCCCCCTTTTTCATTAATGGCAACATGTGCCAAAATAATATACAAAACCTCCTATGTACAACACACTCTCCTTTTCTTTTCCCAACAATCTCTCCCCCTACAAACCTCTTATGACATTCTCTCCCCCTTTGACATCAAGGGCAAAGGGAAGTTTAAAATTTTTGAAAAACAAAAAAATATTACCCAGAGGATGGCAAGCCTTGAAGCTCCTTAAGAATACATTTCCAAGCTATCTTTCCATTCTCCCAACTCTTCTTAGTAGCAATCAACATTCTATTCAGAGATTCCAATTCCACCAGACTTTCTTTTGCATCATCTGGAGTACCAAGAGTCTGATTTATCTTCTCTAATTTCTCTGCATCCACAAAAAAATTGAAAACTAGAGTGTACTCCATTCTTACAAGGTCACCTAACTAACCAAATCTTCTAATGATATCTTTCTTTTTCTTCTGAAGAATAAATATTTTTTCTCTGTGAGCAGAGATGGCATTCTAGGTTGTCATGTCTCTATCTTTGGATGCAATGTAGGTACTGGAGACAATACTCAATTGGGACTCAATGGAGTCCATGATATATTTAATACTTTGAGTGGCATTTGACCACTTTATGTAGTAAGAAAATACAACATTTTCTTTAGATTCACAAGCCTGCACAACTTCTAGACTATTTTTAACATTGGTGTGTTCCAGGGCACACTTATCATGAAGTTCCAAAAGCCTTATCTCTGCAATTTTCTCTTCAACCTCTTGTTTTTTCTTCTCAACAAGTCTGGAGGAATACTCCGTAAAGGAGTCCAATAAAAGATTTAAATTCTCTGAAAAAGTGAGAGATGCATCCATTAATGTACCAGGTGTGGCCTCCTAAAAAGCTTTGAGAGCATCATCAATAAGCTATGTCCCTTTCTGATGTGTTTCCAAAAAATTTCTTCTTTTGAATGCATGCAATGTATCCCCTAATACCAACTTATGAGTAGGAGAAATCTTATCCAGATCCACACTGCCTTGAATCATGAGGAGTTATAAAAGTTCTGAAGGAATCACCAAATGGAATATGATCTGCTTAGATAACAATCCTTTCAAAAAATCATTGTCGGAGGAGGATTCTCTGGGGGACCTTTGAGATTCTACAACTTTCCTTTGATCTTCTTCATTCTTCTCAGAAAATTCCCCATTTTTCTCTTCTTCCTCTGCATGTCCTTTCTCCTCTACCTTCTCTTCTTCTTCTTCAAAATTTTCCTTGTTTCCTTCTTCTTCATTCCACTCATCTTCATCTTTATCTTTTTTTACTTCATCCCTTTCACCTTCATCTTTATCCTTTTCTTCTTCAGTATGCTCTAGAGGGTCAACATCATGCTTCTCTGGTTCAGCTTCTTCCTCATTCTATTTCTCCATCTCTAGAGGATCATTTGCACCACCTATATCTAGAGGGATATATGCATCATTTGTTTCTAGAGGAATGTTTGTATCACTTAAAATAGAAGGAATGTATTCCTTAACCTCTAGAAGAACTTCTTCTCCTGATTTAGGTGTAGAACCAGATGGGAGTGCACCAAACATGCCATATTTCTTTGCCATACCCTTGATGGCTTCTACATTGTCTTTCCTTATCTTCTTTATCTACTTCTTGTCCTTTTTCATCAAAGTTTTCACACTTTTATTCATCAGAAACATATTTGAACAAACCTTCTTCAAGGTTTCCAAGTCATTCGGGGTCAAAGAGAACCCAAGTTTCTCAAATGCATCAATTCTTATCTTCTTTTACAATTCAATGGCCTCTGATCTCCTTTTCATCAGGGCTTCCCATAGTTTCTCAGGAACATTGTTCTTGACATAATCCCAACTAACTTCCAAAGTAATGACATACTGAATAATAGCTAGAATTAATTTATTTTTATCCTCTCTACCTACTTGATCATAAATTTCTGTAGTAGGTTGTAGCATATCTTCAAAGTGTATCAAGCTATTGACCAAAGTTTCCAATCTAAGAGGGGAACTAGGTCTTACTAGAGAGGCTTTATGTTCTTCCTAGTCTAGGGAGGCTTCTTCTAACACCTTTTCCTTCTTTGATTCTGATTTGGTGTGCACATGAACACCAAAACTGTGTTCTTCATCTTCTTCAGAGGACGACACAATATGAAATCTCTTACTATCAACACTAGCTTCTTGTGAAGCACCTTCACCAAAGGACATGTTTCCTCTTCTCTTTCTTACCAATTTTTTTGTAGGGTCTTCCTCCTCTTCCTCTTGATCTTCAGTGATGCTAAGGTTCTTTTCCCTTGTAGTTTTTTCTTTATTTACTCTCTTGAGAGGTACCGTTGGAGGAGTCTCTTTCCTTTTACCAGAAGGGGTCGAGCCTTTACCTTTACCAAGAGCACTAGGCTCAACTTTTACTACAGGGGCTACAACTAGTTTTGAAGGGGTAGTCCTGTCAGATCTCCTTCATCCTGATGATTCTCTAGTCACCTGTTCTCTCATTTCCCTACCTTATGCAATCTATTCATTAGTGAAGCCAACCTCTTTAAGATTTTTATCTAGATTCTTTCTTATCATAGGCTTCCTATGCTCCAAGTGAACTTCCATAGATTTTTCTGCATAAGTACCAACTCTAGGTTCATTGGCATCTTTAGGAATTTTCAACAGAACTTGCACATAGCCTTTGGCTTCATCCTCTATAATTTCATAACCCAACGGTTGAATCCATACAATTCAGGGTTCAACAACTTCAATCATGCACTCATCAAAGGAGACATGAAATACGATATCATTCTTATATTTCTCAACAACTTTCTTAGGAATCCTCTCTCTCATTCATGTTGCTCTTGAACATAGTAAAGAATACTATTAGAGCATTATCTCAAGCCTTCATATCACCCAAGCTATGCATATAGTCAAAGATTTGATGTGAAACCGGTCTAGATGTGTCCCAAAACACCACATCATCTCTTCTGGGAAGTCTATTAAGGAAATAGAATAAAAAACACACAATCAAGGAGCCAAATTTAAAAGCATATTTCTTCTTTCTCACCATCTTCAAATTCTCAAATAACTACTACCGAAGAAGTTCACACAAGTCATAATTTTCCCCATTAGCTATCATGTCAAACTTGATCTATATTGCTATAGTAGATACAAAATTCTCTTTGTTAGTGAAGGAGATCTTGTGACCGATCATTATTGCAGCATACTTCACAACAAGATTAGTGATAGGCTTTGTAGCAAGATCCCTTTTGTCATATGTAGCTCCAGTGAATTCCATCACCACTTCATTCTTCATAGACTTCAACACGGGTATCGATCTAGTATCACAAAGTCTGTTAACTACCTTAATTGTTAACTTGGTTATAAGATGGGGTTTGTCAATCCACAAGAACTTATCATGCATTCTGCTAAGAGTTGGTTTAACATACTTATCATCAATAGTGGAGCTAAAGTTAGGAAAGTAATTCCATCTATCCAATTTCTTTGCAACAATATTTGAATACTCATGTTTTATCAAGAAATCATCCCCAGTGAGCTCATTTTTCCATATGTCTATCAATTTACCATGATTTTATTCCTTATTCTTAACTTGACTATACATCCTAGTGTCTTTAGCAAGCATAACCCAGTGAGGAATCGATGAGAAGATTCCCAGAGGGTTGTCTTTGAAAACCTTCATAGAATCTTTGTTATAGGAAGGTCTAGGTCATTCTGATACATTTATGACTACTAGAGTTTCCATTCCCCACAAATCAAGCTCAAATAATTTTAGAACAAAGATTCACACAAACCCATAACAACATAGAAAAGAAAAATACCTTTTTCCTTCACGAAAAAATAGAACTAGGGTTTACTCAACTCACTCTTCAAATCACCTCAAGAATTCTCTAAATTTCTCTCCATTTTCTTCAAATGCGCAAGTGATAAAAAATCTTTACAAATTCACTTTATAAAACAACGATCTACCCTAATTCACATTAAATGCGAAAGATTTCAAAAAGATAATAAGAACACCTCTTCACTGCATTGAAAAACCATAATTTTCTCTACAAATGATCATGCCTACTCCTTTTCTTTCAGTTTCTTTTGCATAACCTCTACCTATCCATTCCTTAAAGCTCCCCCTAAGACCATGTTGGGTCTCATTATCAGAGGAATTTTCTTCACCAGATGGGGGCATAGACACATCTAATGTTTCTAGCTCTTCTTTCTTCTTCCATATCTTTTTCATTTCTTTCTTAACTTCATTCTTGTCAATTGTCTTCACTGGTTCATTCTTCTTTACCAGATCAGATTATTTTCCCTTTTTGCTTCTGAAAACTCTTGAAATGTGTCTCAATTTGTTGTAGTTGTAGTAGACAACATTTTTCTGATTTGTTTGACCTCCATTAACCCTTTATTTTTACTAATTTACTTTTTTCCAAACTTATTAAATGTATAGCAATAGCCAACAAAATATTTATCCATTCTACCTCCATCAAACCAATTCATCATTTGAGTTCTACATTCACTAGATCTTATGTCCAACTTTCTTGCATACAAAAACTTTTTTGGGGAAGGAACCAGAAAAATGATTCATCCTACTCCTACACTCTATTTCCTTGTGACCAAATTTATTACATGAAAAGAAAACACCATTGAAAGATGGATACCTTTGAGAATTTGTTTGTCTGATAGGCAGTCTTCTAGCAAAGTTTCTTTGATTTATTTTATGTTTCCCTTTATCTTAAGTCTTTTGATTATCCACTGGATTTGAGGTCTCCACAGCCTTAGAGCTTTCACTAGCTTCTATTCCCAAACCACCTTTGTCTTTAGAAGGTTTCTTCCTTGCAATCAACTCATCAAGCTTGGTGGAGCTTCTCTTGAAATTATCTTCATAGTTTTTCTCTTTCTCCAAATCTGCTTTTAGGTTCACCACTTCTTGTTCAAGCCTTATGCATTCATTAGTCTTTCTTTGCACCATTGTATTCAAACAATCTTTGATTCTCTTCTTTTCCTTCACTTGCACCTTGAATCCAGTGATCTCTTCATTAGCTTGTTTTAACTGCTCACTTACTTCTCTATGCCTTTCCTTGAATT
>VDFB02276480.1:0-53420 GCA_007258455.2 Sequoia sempervirens
ATGAGGTTTAGATCTACGGACCACAATAGTGGCTTCAGTTTCCATCAATGACAACACTAGAAGCCATACCAATAATCTATCTGAGCCATATGCCAACACTTGATTGGCTAGTTAACTTTATCTTTTGTTGGCTATGAATTCTATGCTTTCCCCATCGCTTCCTTGATTATAGGTTCATTTACAGGTGTGTTGAAACTAACCTTCCTTATAGTAGTATCTTGTGAAGATTTGGAAGGTACATTTTCATTCAAGGAACCAAAAATAGCACTCCTAATGGTGGGAACTCTTAATAATTCGAAAGTAGAGAGGTTGACCTTTACCTTCTTAATCTCTTCAGTAACATACTCACCCATTTTTTCTACACTCATTTTAGGTTGATCATTTTTAATCTGATCTACTTGCTTTCCATTACTAGAATCAATTTGTCCTCCCTTGGAAGAATCAAAGGGTTCTCCTTTGGAAAAATACTCCATTAGAACCTTTGGATAGGAAAGGTTATTGCTTGCATTTGGATCAGGAGGCGTATTGAAGTTGTTTGGAGGAGTAGAGGTGGTGAAGGGACTTCCAAGCTATCTATTTCTTAGATCATAAGGTCTCATGCACTAACAAAACATTTGAAATTATTCTATCCCAAATTATTCTTCATCTAGTGGACTATTGTCAACAACATCATTACTCTCAAATAGTTGGGATATTGACTCATTACATACATCTTCAAATCTAGCATCATTTTCATCTGACTCCTCTTCAGGATGATTTTATTCACTTAATGGGAAAGGAGCATGATTCAACACTAAGAATGATGAATCATATGGACCTAAAGGTACAATTTATTGTCCACTTGAATTATTACAAATAGCTTGTTGCACCTCCATCTGGAATATTGCTGCAGTAGTTTATTATTTTGGACAATCTAATTTAGAATGTTGATTATTCTTGTGAATCCCACACCATCCATGACTTCTCTAGGTTGTTAGGCTGGTCCAAGGGTGTTGGAACTCCTTCATTATTATGCCTTGTATTCCATGTCCTATTTTTCCTTGGAGGTTGTCTCTTTTCAAAACCTTGTCTAGAAGTTGGTGCAAAATCCTGATTATCTCGACCATAATTGGACTGAATAGCCCTTTTTGAAGCTTGTAATTAGTTGTTCTCTTTGGAAGATGGTGTGTTCCTTGGCATTTCTTGTAGCACAAAACTTGGGTTTGTGACATGTTGCAACCGCCTCTTGTGGATCTTAATTGACACTTGTATCGGGCATTGACAGGTTGACCTTTTGGTGCAACAAGGCCAACAATTGGTATTAGAGCTGGTCATAGGTTCAAACCCCTCACTTGTGTTGGGGGGATTTTTTGTAAGATGGTGTGTCCCTTGGTCTTCCTTGTAGCACAACACTTGGGTTTGTGACATGGTCTAACTGTCTCCTATGGATCTTAACTGACACTTGTATCAGGCATTGAAAGGTTGACCTTTTGGTGCATCGACAAGGCCAATAGTTCTAATTTCTCAAATAGGTAGCTTCTGTAGATAACTTATTTACCCATTCTACCAATTCATATATCCTCTCCTTTTTGGTACTACTTTGTTCCAGGACTGAATTTGTATAATTTTTTAGATAAACAGAATGTGTACCTGAATTCTATGGATGATTTAATACTTCAAAGTTTTGGAAATAGGTCAGGATATTAGCTTGTTGTTGCCGATATACTGACTAGCTCAATTTCTTTAAGTAACTAGGAATTAGTTGAGCTTGACTTAATGGAGGAACTGGATGTGTGACTAATGGTAATTTGGGAACCTAATTCATTAAGGGTGTTTGATTAGTGAGAGTATAATTTATCCCTTGAATTTTCCCAAGGCTTGCAATGGGCCCCAAATATGGGAGAGGTCCTGCTAGGTGCTATCTTAAATCAGTGCTGGCTTTGACTACTTATGCATATGCATCTATTAGATTCCTTGGAGGTTGATGCATTCTTTTGACTAGAGCAAAGGTAAGACGATCTAATGCATCATAATAAACATCTCTAGTAGCAACATCATCAACAACATATGGGGGCTGCAATCTAGTATAAGCTAGATGGAATCTATTATTGAATGAACTTATAGGCTCATTGAATTCCCTTTTAACCAATATGAACTACTTATACAATTCATTAGGACTAATGGGAATTTGAAATTTTGCAAGAAAGCAGTTTCAACTTGACCCCAATTAGTAATTGAACCAGTAGGTAAGTGATGGTACTAGTAAAATGTTTCCTCACCAAGAGAATATAGAAAGATCCTTCATGCCACATCTTCATGATTGATTTGTTTATCTTGAAGAGAAGTTTGGAAAATCTTGAAATGTTCCTCAGTTGTCTTGTTAGGATCATTAACATGGAATTTAGAGAAAAAATGATCAATACTTTTAGGCATCAGATGATAATTATTCAAGAATAGTGATGATGGATTGTTTTCCAAGAAAGCCATTGGTGGAGGTGTTAGAACTGAAAAATTCTAATTTTTTTTGCAAGTTGTTCATACCCATGAGTTTCCAAATGAGTCTTTACCATAGGCACAAAAGCCTCTCTTTATAACATTTTTCCCATACTCTACCATGTGGTCCCATAGAATCCATCTAGTCCTAAATATTTCACATTATAATTCCTATCAGCATGAGGTGATTAGGGTCTCCTCGATTCATAATGCATTTTCTACTAATATACATTTGTTGTAGTCTATCGGCAAGACTTCTGGGATGTCACACCGATTAGAATTCATCTAAAAGCACCTATCAGTAGGATACAGTTCATTGTCTCGGTGACAAAATGATCATATTGGAAAGAAAGCTATCATCGGGATAAGTTATAGCGAATGCATCATGTCTTACCGACCAGCACACAAAGAAACATTTCAGCCAAAACAAAAGTATTCAGAGTAAGGTCTTGCCGAATGCATTATGTCTCACCAACTAGTGATAGAAAGAACATATTGGTGAGAAATATTTCATCGGGATGAGTCATAGCAAAATCATATTGTCTTACCGATCGGTGCCCGAGCAAACATTTCGGCCAAACCAAAGGTCTTCGGAGTGAGGTCTCACTGAATGCATTATGTCTCATGGACCAATGCACAAGGAAATATATAGGCTAGACAAAGGGCTATAGGGATGAACTCTTACCGCATGCGTCGGGTCTTGCCGATAAAGCAAAATGGGGATCCTATTGAATAATCATCAGGGTGAGGTCATGCGGTCTTGCCGAATCATATGTCACGCCGAAGTATTATTTTATCGACGAGAAGGTGATTGCATCTCGGTGACCAGAAAGTATCACAGGGTGTATATCGGTAAGACGTAACATAATCTATGAAACATCTCCTCGACTCAGAATTGTCACAGTGACACACAAGATGAAAGGATGACTGTCGGTGAGACATTGGATTTCGGTTTGACTGCAGGATGTCTCAGTGGGTGTTAATCGAATGTTATTAAAATACCAAATTCAATTGATCACTGACATTTGAATACGAAGCAATGTGTCTTTTCAAATACTAATGTATAAATGTTCATCTTAGGTTATGAATAGAGGAATAGAATAGAAGAATATAGGAGATAGGATACGAAAAGATACAGTAGAATAAATTTTTTACAGATCTGAGACTATGATGCATGTTTTAAAAATATGGAGATATTAATGAGAATTAGTTGATGTGGAAGCGTATTTCTGGTGTCAATTGTCTGTTGTGCTCATTGAAAGTATTACTAAAGTTGTCTCCAAGATTTATGCTTTCTGGTTATTTAAATTGATGTAACAAGTTTATATTTAGTTTATCAGTGCACATTTTTTGTATCTGTGTGGTTGATTGATCGGCTCTTTCAAGAAAAGATTAAATCCTTTTAATTGATCATAGTAATAAGGGAAATTCATTTGGATCATTAAGAAGAACTTGGTAATCACAGTCTTGCATGTTTATACAAGTTATAAACCAAAATATATGCCAAACAATTTGAATGTTCTCTAGAATTAAGTTACCCATTTAGATTTCATTTGACTCCGCATACCCAATAAGGCACTAGTCTCTGCACTTTTCATCATTTAGTTTCATTCATTTTTTACATCTGTTAACTTAACATATTAGGTTTTAGTTTTAATATCGCTCATACCAAATCAAATTTCATTTGTCCACTCCCACTTGCCATTGTGGGAAAAACAAGTCAAGAGAGATAAGCACAAGTCAAGTCTGCCTCACTCATATAGGTACACCTGCCTAGGTCTAGCAGCACCTAAAGAGTAGAAGGTCTTAACCTTTTGACCTTGTCTATTACCCTAAAATGTACCAAGAGATTGGCAACCTCTTGAGGCATTTTTCTTGCAGTTTTGAGAGCTAAAAAATTGGTGACTCTGCTGGGGAGTCAACTCACAATCAGGGCCTTAATCATAGAGTCAGAATTCCTATATAGACTTTGCTAGGAATAAAACAAACATTTTCTCACTTTAAGAAAGTGAGTGGCAACTTTGACAGAAACATTGCATCTATTCAAACATGAATGGGAGAAGATCTCAATATAGGGGAGGTCATACTGGAGGTCCTGCTAGCAATAGTAAGTGGAAACACAAGGATGATAAGGTTGATAAGGGTAAAAGGATAAATGAGGACATGTGCATGACGAACAAAGAAAAAGCATCAAGACCACATTGTGATACATATGATCATTATGATACATGGAGAGATAATTCAAGTGCAGAACTTTTTACCCCTGAAGAGCAAAGAAATCCTTTTTATGATCCTCAGAAATAGGCTAAGTTTAATGATGAACTCAAAGCTGAACGAATCAGATATCAACACGAATATGATCTAAAAATGGAGGGTAATTAGAATAGACCTATTGATCATGAAACTCCTCAAGAAAATTATGAATATTTAACTCATGAAGAAGTAAAAGCATGGTTTGAATTACACAAAAACGAGATAGAAGAACTAAAATCTGAATAGGAGAAAGCCCAAATGATACAAGCATTAAGAGACTTCAATTTGCAAAAGGCCCAAATTACTACTCAGACAGCTAGTTTCCCAAAATATGTACCGCCTCATAAGCAGGGCAATAATGGTGCAGGGCCTTCTGATCCATCAAAGGCCCCTCACAATCAGATAGGGAATCAATACAAACAACCAAACCATCCACCGCATATTCCCTCACAATATACATATACGCAGCCACCTCATGGTCAACATTATGTGCCACATCATAATACACAATACAATAATCCAATGTACTAGTATCAGTACCCACCTAACCCTCCCCCCATCAATATACAACAATGATCAAACAATTTGACCTGGCAGGGTTTCAATTATGTCCTTACCCAATGGATGGCAATTGGAGAAGTCTTGTTCCAAAGTTTACAGGGAGTAGTGCAATTACTGTTGAAGATCATTTAAGAAGTTTCAATGCTTTCATCCAAGATTTGGATGTGCCATATGAATATTTACACATGAGGCTATTCATGATGTCGCTTATTGAAGAAGCTAGGGATTGGTTCAACAGCCTACCGACAGTCTCTATTAATTCTCTCCAAGAATTTTAGGATCGATTCCTTAAGCAATATGGGAATCTAAGTGCACCAGATGCTGCTCTTCATGAATTAATGCAAATTCAGAAAAATCAGAATGACCCAATTTATGATTTTAACCAGAGATTCAATAAATTGCAGAATAAAATACCTCCTGAATCAAAGTTGCCAGACTCTATAGCATTGAGTGTTTATTTGAATGCGTTTGATCCAAAAATAGGGTATGAACTGAGAAATAGGTTCCCAAGAGATCTAGTTGAAGCCCAAAAGATAGCATTAACAGTTGAAAACAATAGAATGGCTGCTGGAATAATCAGTAAAAGAGACAACCGTAGGGTTCCTCAGCAAGCCAATAATTATCAGTACAAACAAGAGAACACATACAGAAATGAGAGGCCTAGGCTACATGACATGCCCTATAATACAAATTTGAAGGATGGAAAACCTGTAACAGATAGGCCTAGAAACAAAGAAACTCTTGATCCATTGAGGAAGAAGGGAACATATATGGTTAACAACAATTATTTTTGTGAAATTTGTGATAAGCCACATTCCCCAGATTATTGTGTTGTAGCCCAAAGAATGCAAGAATAAGGAATGTTAATGGGAAACAGTGGAGAAGATCACATAGTGTATTTGACTTCAAATAATTTTCACCATGTTAAGGAGAAGTACTCATCTTCAGAGGATGAAGGTTATGAGTACGATGTTTCAAACCAAAGGTACAATGTCCACATGGCTGAATAGTAGGTTCTTTCTGACTCTGAAGAAGATTTTACAGAACCACATTCGGTTGAGGTTCCTGCTCAGTACAGTATGAGGAAACTCACTAAAGAGGAGATATAGAGGTTAACCATTGCTGCAATTGAAGAAGCAAAGAGCAAGTATTGGTTAAGAAATATGACAGTAAATGAGAAAGAAGGTGTCCCTAGGGGATTTTTTATGAAGGATCAAGAGGTGACACAAGGAATTGTGAAAAAAAGTAGAAAATAAACAACATGATAAAAATGAACAGAAGCTTGTCCAAAAGGAGGAAGTTAAAGAGTTACGCAAAGAAGTGCAAAAGATTGATCAAAAGGAAGAAAACAAAGGAGAAACATTGGAGCAGAAGAAAATGATTAAGGCAGAAGGTTCCTCTTTTGACTTTACTCAAGCTTTGTCCCAGGTAAAAATGTTTATTCCACTACTTGAGATGATGAAAATTAAGGAATATAGAGACATTGTTGTTCAATTGATAACAAATTCTGAAAATAGGATGGCTACTAAAACAATTAATAAGCAAGAGAAGGTAAGTATCCCAGAAGTGTGCCTCAATAATGCATTACTAAATCCCCCACAAGTTGACCCTTTTTTCACTACATTACTCATAAATAACAAGTTGCTGAGGAATTGCATGATACTCTGGCACTACCATAAACATTATGCCAGTTGGAGTTATGAAGCAGCTTGGCATGTGGGTTGATACTAATGGAGGAAATTGCTATGCAATGGATAACAAACCTGTTCCTGTGGTAGGTATTATGAAAGATGTTAAGTTCAAATTGGCTGCTTATCCACAGGTGGCTTATAATATAGATATAACAGTAATTGATACCCCTCCTCAGTTTGGGATGCTTCTATCAAGATAGTGGACAACAATAGTTGGGGGAAATGTCCAATTTTATTTGTCTTATGCAACTATTCTAGTGAATGGTCAGGAAGTTAAGTTGTATAGGGAGCCAAAGATGAACCAAGTTGTTGATTGTGTACCTCAAGATCAAATCAATTGTTTCTATGATGTGGATCTTGGGAATTTCAAGATAGAACTAGCCCATCCAGAGTTAGTCAATACTAATCCAATTGAAAAGCATGTTGCACATGACTGCAGTGGTGTGTGGAAAATGTACTTTGGTGGAGCATGCGAACCTGAATCATTTTATTGGCCAGAGTCATCAAAATAATGTACCTTTGATCTAATGAATAAATTTATTGATACCATACAAAGGAAAAGGTATGAAGACAATGGTGATATCACATATGAGTATTAGGAGATCGACCAGACACTGTAGCCAATAGAAGATGAGACATGTGCAGGTGAAAACAATTCTTATGAAAGCTTGCATGAGGAAGACGAAGATATTGAAATTCTTTCCTGCATAACAGATTATGACAGTGCATGTTATGAGGGATCCAATGAATATTCAGATTGTGAAGAGTAACCTATGGATTCTAATCTAAAATTAGGTGATTCTTGCAGTTCTTGTGATAATCAAGAAGAAGAAGCAATGAAAAATGTGGATCCATTTGATAGTGAACAAGTAACACTTCTAGCCGCGGTTGAGTACCATGAAGATACATTTGATGATGAAGAGGTATTTTCATATCCACTTTATGGTAAGGAAGAGATATTTTCAAACAAACAAAGTGATGTGAAAAATTATGGAACAAATGACTGTGCTGGAAATGTTTCTAATTTTTCATTCTCGGATTATCTTGGACCTCTTTTTGATGATGACAAAAGTGAAGAATACAACTATAGTGATGTAAATGTAGAGACGTGTTCACTCAGCAGTGAGCAAATTTTAGATATGCTAACTCTTGAATACCAAAGATGTGCACATGAAGGTGATTCTGAAGTCCTATGTCTAGCTTACATTTGTTTTTATAGTGAAAGTTCTTTGTGCATGATCCATATGACTCCCAGTGCATTTCCCGAAATGATGGAGAAACCTTTGAAGTTGATCAAAAACCTATGTCCATTCAAGATGAGGTATGTGATTTTGAAATTTCTAACTCATGTGGAGAAGACATTTATTTGCATGCCAAGGACGATAGAATTCCAACATTGATTAGTTCATATATGCATGATATTGAAGATATGAGTCATAATCCAGTGCCATTTCCAAATGGTAATATGGAAGAGGTGCAAAAGGTTTCAGATTTGTTTGTCTCAAACAACGTTGATATGACATAATTTTTTGATTCTCAAGAGAAGCACTTTGATGGTGAATTTTTAGTACAGCTGGGAGAGTGTTTTATAATACATAACAATGAGAAAGATAATGAGAAATATTGCATTGAATATGCATGCAATTTGTATGTTGAAGATAACAGAGATTTGTCCCATGATGATGGAGAATTTGAACTACAGAATGGTGAAGGGAATTTGGGCCAAGCTAAGCATGATGATTCTTTAAAAAAATTCAATAACACTGACAGGGAAGATTGCATGAATATCTTCAAGAAGAATTTGATGATTTCAAAGCAAAGTTGGGTGTTTGATAGAGGAAATTATGGGCCTTTCTTTTGGATGGCATTGAGCCATCATTTATGGTTTAAATTTTAGACCATAACAGCTCAAAACAAATGAAGTTAAAACACAGAGGATTAAGGGTTGCTAGTGCATGGACAACTCTTGATAATCCTCTTAAAAATTCTTCTCCATGCACAGTAGTTTTGGAAATAAAAGGAATAGGAATTGCTAGTACATGGATAATCCTGATTTTTCTTCTTTCAAAATAAATTTTTCTAGGTACAGTAGTTTAGGGTCATATTCATTTCCATTTCCATTCACTCCATTTTTCTCACTGATCCATCATCTTGAGTCTGGTCTGCTCACCTAGAAATCTGGATCCTTGCAATGATTTTACAACCATTCATCCCCAGATGGAGCCACTGTTAGAACTAAAAAATTCTAAATTTTTTTGCAAGTTGTTCATACCCATGAGTTTCCAAATGAGTATTTACCATAGGCACAAAAGCCTCTCTATATAAAATTTTGCCAATGATTTGCAATGTGGTCCCATAGAATCCATCTAGTCCTAAATATTTCACATTATAATTCCTATCAGCATGAGGTGATCAGGGTCTCCCCAATTCATAATGCATTTTCTACTAATATACATTTGTTGCAGTCTATCGGCAAGACTTCTGGGATGTCACACCGATCAAAATTCATCTACAAGCACCTATCGGCAGGACACAGTTCATTGTCTCGGCGACAAAATGATCATATCGGCAAGAAAGCTATCGTCAGGATAAGTTATACCGAATGCATCATGTCTTACCGACCGACGAACAAAGAAAAATTTCGGCCAAACCAAAAGTCTTCAGAGTAAGGTCTTGCTGAATGCATTGTTAGAGTAAAGAATTAACTTTACTACCTCTTAAGATTTCCCTTTATGCACTTGCATTAGTCATTTAATAATTAAATCTAATTATTAAATGCCTATTTACCTATTAGGGTTTTCTATTAGGTTTTACGATCTCCTTCTATAAGGATTGATCCTTTGTATATTTTTTGACTTAATTCTTTTCGCTGATAATAAAATTTCACATTGTCAAAGCAAAACCCTTGTTTTGTTTCCTACAGATTTCTTTCGTGTGACAGGTTTTTTGCATGCAAGTTTCTTGGGCTTAATAGATTTTTTTTTCATCAAATCTTACATGCATTATGTCTCACCGACTAGTGACAAAAAGAATATATTGGTGAGAAATATTTCATCGGGATGAGTCATAGCGAAATCATATTATCTTACTGATCAGTGCCCGAGCAAACATTTCAGACAAACCAAAGGTCTTCAAAGTGAGGTCTCACCGAATGCATTGTGTCTCACCGACCGATGCATGAGGAAATATATCGGCCAGACAAAGGGCTATCGAGATGAACTCTTACCATATGCGTCAGGTCTTGTCGATAAAGCAAAATGGGGATCCTATTGAATAATCATCAGGGTGAGGTCATGCGGTCTTGTCGGCTCATATGTCACACGGAAGTATTGTTTTATCGATGAGAAGGTGATTGTGTCTCGGTGACTAGAAAGTATCATGGGGTGTATATTGGTAAGACGTAATGTAATCTATGAAACATCTCCCTGACTTAGAATTGTCACAGTGACACACAAGATGAAAGGATGACTATCGGTGAGAAATTGGATTTTGGTATGATTGCAGGATGTCTTAGTGAGTGTTCAATGAATGTTAGTAAAAGCCAAAATTCAACTGATCACCGAAATTTGAATACAAAGTGATGTGTCTTTTCAAATACTGATGTATAAATGTTCATCTTAGGTTTGTTGTCACCTAGAAATGCAACCTACGCACAGTGATGGAGACTGAGCTTTCTAGAGCAACATGGGATCATTTCAAGGCTGTGGGTCACCTGTAGTTGAAATGAACCTTCGAAGAAGGCCGTCTTCCTTTGGGGTATCACCTAAACTATTAATTCTATAAGGGTAAAGGGAGAAGGAATGCATACAAGTGAAGCTAAACTATGGTGATACATTGAATTGATGAGGAATTATGAAATGAAAACAAGATGAACATACACTGGGAAAATTAACTTCAACCATTTCACATACTCAACACAACTTCTTTTAGACTTATGCATCAATCTTAACAGGCTCAATTTACATACACATCTTAGGAAGGAAAGATAAATTTCATGGCTTTAAGGTATGAATGTAGACTTATAAAACATAGTTAAAGACTTGCATAATCAAAAGAGAAATACAGAAATGAGAGTAGTAAAAACATGAACACTAGCTTCCAAGGTAAACTCTGTGTTTTATTCCAGATTATAGTTGAGTTACAAAACATACATTTAGTCAAGAAAGGATTGATAAAAATCACTAACTCTCTTCAATGCATTATCCGATTTGTTTACAAAAAAGGCACAAATGCCTTATATATCAAAATGTATCAACCCCTTAGGGCTTACAAAAATATCTCCCTTCTGGATAAATCTTCCTCAGATCTTTTGATGAAATTAATGCTGCACTCCTGCGTGTCCTTGTTGTCTCAATGAAGGAGTTGCTTCCATGAATGGTCCTCTTCAGATCTTTCACAGCTACCACATTCATTTCCTGGTCTTGTGTAAGCTTTCTAACCTCCCTGTCGAGTGCCTTGAATGCTCCTAAGCTTAGAACAGATACACGTTGCCTTTCATTCTGTCGATCTTCATGGCAGGGGGGAGTCAAACAGTCAAGTTGTCAACGGTTCATCTTTGACTCCTTCAGATTGGTCGAGCATACTCCACCTAGATTCTTTGGGTGGTCAAAAGCTCCTCTTGTAGAATCGTATGTCGGTGAGACACTAATTGTGTCTTTCCAATGTGATTAAATCCTCCCGCAACCATCGACATAACATGGAACTGTCGATGAGAGTTCTTAGCGAGCCCAAAAGTCATGCCGATATCGCCTTTGTTATCACCCAGAATATCGGCAAGACATATTGCTTTCGGCAAGATGTTACAACGAGCCCCTTGGAGTCACACAAAAATCTCTTTCATCGCTGAGACCATATGCCAATGGCAAAACTTTCTTCGACAAGCTCTTCTTTCTATCGTGGAGACTCCTGTCGAAGGAAAAACACATATTGAGCCACCCTTTATCTTTCGGCGAGACATCTCCGCATCGCCGATACATCATGGTGATTCCTCCATCCTTCGCCAAAACCATCATCTCCTACCAAGACTTATTCATCTATCGGCAAGATACCCGAGTGTCGGTGAGAGATCTTACCAAAAACAAAATGCTACCCCGAGACCCACCATTCTATCGGCGAGACATAATGCCTTCGCCAAGACATCATGGTGAGACTACTTTCTTTGGCTGAGACCATGAGTTGGCAAGACCTCATGCCGAAAGTAAAACTACCTTGGCGAACTTTCCTCATCTTCTATCGGCAAGAGTTATTGATGTCTCCCCAAATGCACTCCATGCTACCGAGCTCCAGTCCTTCGTTAAAACCCTATCGGCAAGAGGTCATAGCGGCTTCATTAGTCATGCCGATATCACTTTCCATTGCTGAGACCACACTATGTCGGTAAGACATCACTCTGATGGTCGGGTGCTACACCGATGTCATCTATGTCAGGGAGACCTTCTTAGTGAATACACAATATTATACTGAAGTCAACCCACTTCGGCAAGACCTCAAAAAGTCGCTAAGACCTCATGGCGAAAGCCTCAACTCCTGGCGAGCTTGGAATATTCCTCGATGAGACTCCCCGCCGGTCGGTGAAACCTCTTAGTGAACTTAGCTCCCTTCCCCAAGCGCAACATTCCTTTTGGAATGACATCCATCGGTTGGGAAGACATCTTCCCAAAAACATGACCATTAGCCGAGCTCTCATCTTGTCACTGAGACCTTGGCCTGTCGGCCAGACCTCATGCCAAAGGCGCTTTGCTTTGGCGAAGGTTTATTTTAGTCGGCATGACTTTTCTTTATCGCCGAGACATCACAGTGAACTCAATCTCCTACGCTGAGAGCCTTTAGAGTTAGGGAGACCTTCTGACTTCGGCGAGACTCCACAGTGAAGCTCGCGTGCTTTGCTGATGCCGCCTCCTTTCAGCGAGACCACATCCCATTGGTAAGACATGTTGGCGATGATGCTTCCATTCAGCGAGGCCTCTTGTTGGTCGGTGAGACATCATGACGGTTCTGGCGACTTTCTCCTTAGAGGATTTTCATGCCGAACCTTCCTAGGGCAGGCTCTCCAACTGAGCTCCCTGTGACCTAGCACCAAATGTAGGATTTTTTCCCTTGTTGTGAATGTTTCCATTTGGCCTCTTGAAGATCTATCACATGATTTATCTAGCCTGATTGAGCTTGTAGGTGAAAAATGGGCAACATTTCTTGCGACCTTTGCTAGATGTTTGCTTGCTAAACATAGAAACCAGTAGCCAAAACTTGTCCATTGGGCATGGAGTCATTGGGAAGCTTAGAAAATGAATAAAACACCAGCTTTTCACATGGATGCAATTCGCTTAGGACCCATAGAACACTACAGATTGCCAAAAATGACAAAACAGGGGAAAGTTAAAGAAAATATTTACTGTGCTAAAACAACACTAATGGAAAACATAAAACCTAACCTAATATGTACAATAGAAGAGCCTGTCAAACCTCAAAACAAGGCTTGAGGTGTATCCCATTGACTGGGATGGGAAGTAATTCACCCTCTGTTGTGGTCAGTTGATAAGCATTGTATTCCTTGCAGTCTTTGATGATAAATGGACCTGTCCACATGTTGTCAAACTTTGGGTGATGGCCCGGCCTGCTCTTTAGAACATCCCATTTGAGAACAATGTCACCCTCTTTAAAATCCTTGGCTGTAGCTTTCTTGTCAAACATTCTCTTTGTTTGGAGCTGGTGATACTCCAAAGCTTTCATTGCTCTGTCTCTCACTTCTCGGAGCTCCATGATCTCTGCATATCTCATGGACATTGGGTCCTGTTCCTCAAACATTTCCAACTAGCGAACAATGTCTAGAGCTGGAAGCTCCACAGATAGAGGTAATCTAGCCTCTGTTCCATAAACTAACATGTATGGTGAATTACCAATGGACCTCTTAGGAGTCACTCTATCCGCCCAAAGTGCATACTTCAAATTAATGTGCCAACTCCTTTGATTATCGTCCATGGTTCTTTTGATAATCCTTATGATATTCTTGTTCGTGCTTTCAGCTAAAGCATTACCCTGAGGGTAATAATTTGAGGATGTATTCAAATGAATGCCATGTTTAATGGCCCAATCAGTTACTCTTAGACCTAC
Source organism: Sequoia sempervirens (assembly GCA_007258455.2). Taxonomy (NCBI): domain Eukaryota; kingdom Viridiplantae; phylum Streptophyta; class Pinopsida; order Cupressales; family Cupressaceae; genus Sequoia; species Sequoia sempervirens. The sequence continues at coordinate 14,085 of VDFB02276480.1, forward strand.
AAATGCCAGAGCATTATAAGATATGATAGAGTCAGGAACTCCAAATCTGGTGACTATATCCTCATAAAAACTCAAAACTAAAGACTCTTTTGCTTCTTTCAAAGCTATTGCTTCCATCCACCATGTGAAATAGTCTATAGCAGTGAGCACCCACCTATGACCAGCACTAGATGGTGGGTTAATCAGCACAATAAATTTGATGCCCCATCTCATGAAGGGTTGCTCCACTTGAATTGGGTGCAGAGGCATAGCAGGCAACTTTTCCTTTCCTGAAAATAGAGCACATTTGGCACACTTTCTTGACTAGGCATATGTATCTTTGAACAAGTTGGGCTAGTAGTAACCAGCTCTCATTATTTTCCATGCAGTAGTTCTGGGAGAAAAGTGACCTCCTGCAACTCCATCATGAAACTCATAAAGTATCTTATCAATCTGATCACTGTGAATACACCTTAACAGAACACCATTTAGATCCTTTTTAAAAAGAACATTATTTACCAGGACATATGGTATGGACTACAATCTGAAGTATCTTCTTTTAGCTCTGTTCAAACCTAATGGACACTCACCAGTTTGTAAAAAATGGGTCATACCTTGAACCCAATTTGTTGTTATCAGAGGCATACCATCTTGAGCATCTTGAGGCTCATTTGTATTAGCAAACACAACATCCTTTCCTAATTCATTTTCACTACTCGACCCTGTAGCAAGTTGTTCACAGAGACCTTTACCTCTAATCAGTTTGGTAATCTTGATATCCACATCATATTACATAACCTTAGTGATCCACCTTGCTCTTTTTTCATTCAAGTCTTTGCTCAACATAAATTCTTTGACACTTGGGTGTGCTACCATGACATGGATTTTGTTATTAGAGATTAAAGGCTTGAATTTTTTAAGGCTTCTAATCACAAAGAGAACATGCTTCTCAACAAATGTATACCTCTCTTCGTAATCAGCAAGTACTTGACTAAAGAAGGCTATGGGCTGTTCTTGGTTATCACTATTTTTTTGTACCAGCATAGCAGAGATTGAACTAGTGCTGCCAAAATCATACAAAAAGAAGTCTTTAGAGAAATATGGATTTACTAGTGTTGGAGTTGATGCTAAAGCTTCCTTGACTCCTTCAAAACTACGCTTTGATTCTTTAGCCCAACTGAAAACTGCGTTCTTTTTAAGCATAGCAGTCAAGGGTTGTAGCAGGTTTGCAACATTAGGAATAAATCTTCTTAGAAAGTTGATCTGATCCAGAAAGCTCTGTAGACCCTTCTTGTGATTGGGTAACGATAGCTTAAGTATGGCTTTGAATCTTTCAGGATCAATAGTAATTCCTTGCTTTGACACTATGTATCCTAATAATTTCCCTTCATGAACAATAAAGATACTCTTCTTCGGATTGAGAGAGATACCAAACTCTCTGCATTTTTTGAAAACTTGTTTAAGGTGTGACAAATGTTCATCAGCATTCTTAGAATAAACTATAATGTCATCTAAATAAATTATCATAATCTTATTGATCAAAATTTGGAACGCCATGTCCATGGCCCTCTGAAACATGGCACCAACATTAGATAAACCAAAAGGCATAATTTTGTATGCCATGGTGCCCCACTTAGTTGTAAAAGTAGTTTTGAATTGATCCTCCTCTTTAACTAGCACTTGATTATAGCCCGAAAAACCATCTAACAAGGAAAATATTTTAGCACCAACAACTACTTGTAAGATTTGTTCCATAGAGGGTAGTGGGTAGTGGTCTTTCAAAAATGATCGGTTAAGGTCCCTAAAGTCTACACAAAGTCTTATTTCACCATTTTTCTTCCTAACCGGCACAAGGTTAGAAACCCATGAAGTATGCTTAATAAGAAAGATGATACCCCCTCAACTAGTTTGGTCATCTCTTTAATCATTAAAGGCTCAAGCTTAGGATTCAAGGGCCTTTGTTTCTGGCTTACTAGCTTAGCATTAGGTTCTAACTCAATTGTGTGCTGAGCAATATGGGGTTCAAACCATTTCAAATCTGAGTATTCCCAAGCAAAGACATCATGAAATTCTTGGCATAAGGCAATAAAAGCTTGTTTATCTTCATGTGAAAAAAGTTTTCCTATCTTAAGGAGTTTACCTTTGAAAATCTCTAGTTCTTCATAATGCTCTTGTTTGACTTGCAAGCCAGCTTTACCCTTTCTAAGCTAATCGTCAGTGTTGAAAATCGACTCTAAGGTAACAAGACCCTTGGGTAACTTATTTGTCTTTAGTTGTATGACCTGATCATCATACTGCTGCTTGAGTTTTGCTTGATTAACCATGGAGAACTGATCTTCTTCAAGCAAAAAAAGAAAGAATTTGTTCATCGCTGTCAAAAAATTGCTAGTGAATGTTGTTATCAGGAATTGATGGCCTGACTACAACCTTTACATACTATTGTACTTTCGCTTTTCTAATGTCACCTGGAATATCAAACTGTGCCCCAATAGCTGCAAGCCTATCAGCATGTTTGTTCCGGTTCCTTGGAATAGACACTAAGTTAAAGGCATCAAAATCCTCAAGCATATCCCACACTCTATTTCTATAAGACTTTAGTGTGTCATTTTTAGCAACATTTAGGCCTCTTATTTGATTAACAATTAATTCACTATCCCCATAGACTTTCAAATAGGTTATTCCTCTCTTCCTTGCCCATTCGAGACCTTGAACAAAGCCCTCATAGTCAACAGTGTTATTAGAGCATGCAAAACCAAAACGGAAAGTAGAGTAATACCTATCACACTAGGAGAAATCAACATTGCACCTCCTCCTACTCCATTCTTGCTCTTGGAACAACAAAACCAAAATGGAAAGTAGAGTAATACCCATACCAGCATCTTGAATAAGGTCTTCTAGACTATCCAACACATTTTCAACTACCCATTCATGCAACAACACATCAGGAGCAGCTTCTACTTGAATTTCTTGAGAGGCAGCTAGCTCACTGTCAGTGAAAATGACACAATTTGTGTCTACAGCAATCAGAGCAGCATTGATGGGACTTAAGTTATATGGCTCAATGTGATCCTTAGCTAACCTTTCAGATTTAATGGTAACCTTGGTTCCATATCTTGTTCTAAATAGGATATGTGACCAATCAGCTAACACATAACCACCTATCTTGGTTGTAAAGTCTCTCGAGAGGCACAAAGAAAAGAAGGGTGGGAGATCTATGACGCATATGTCTTGGGGAACTGAAAAATTAGGACAAGCATGAAGGGTGAGGCTAAAATATTTGATGATGCCTAATGTATTAACATAAGTACCATCCAATTGAATCACTCCTTTCTCTAAAGGCTGATACTTTAGTCCAAGCTTGTCAGAAATCTGCTTTGGCATAATAGAGCTACTAGCTCCACTGTCTACCATACAGTTATGTACTAACTTATCACCAATGATCACTGACATGTAAAAGGGAGGTGGTTTGACTTCTTTTCCTGTCTCTTTGCTAGATTTTTTATCATTTCCTTGGGTATCATTTCTCAATATAGTGTTAACTTGACCTATTGGGGATTCAGACTCAACATACACTTTAAATTTTGACAAAGCTGAGCGTAGAATATCCTTTTGACCTGGCATGACTAATGAATCCCACATACACATTGTTACATTTTTCCTTTTGATACTATCAAGAATATTAAATGGTATAGCTGGGTTTACTTTATGATGTACCTTTATGCCAGCATGATCAGCTTGCAAGTGTGGTTGATCTTTAACTGGGAGCCGCTGACCTTTTTGCCAAATAGGAGTCACTTGAGATGTAGATGGTTCTGTAGCCACTACTCCTCCTTTATCAGTTGCCTGGTCAAGCTCCAAAGATCTTTTCTTTGCTCTTGTATTAGCTACAACTCAAGAATTGTCCACATTCAATCCACAAAATTCCTCACCTTGCCAGTTAAGTAAGGTAGCATCACTGATAAGCTGATCTTGGTGTTGGAGAGATGGATCATTAAGTACATGCTGTTGTGAGCTTGAGGCATTCTGTACCATCAGTGCCTGATTAATGAGTCCATTTGAACAAGTGGCTTGGTTATGAGGCTGGTTACAAGGGTAACACCACTCATAATCTGCTGCTAAGTTGTTTTGGATAGGAACCAGCTCCTTGACTACACTAACAAGTGCTAGAGCATAGGCCTGAAAAGGTTTTGTGTTCACATTTTGTCTTGGACCCTGATAATTGCCTTGGTAATTTTGTCTATTACCTTGATAGGCTTGTTGTTGTCCTGAATTCTGTTGTTGATAGGGCCTACTATATGATTGTTGCTTCTCTAAGCTTACAAGCTTGTTACCAAAAGACTACAATAGACTTTTGATTTCTTGTAACTCATTTGGAGAACCTGAAACAACATTTTCTTGTGTTGCAGTAGCTGAAACATGTGGCAAAGGTGCAAAGGGTGGTATCTGCAAAGGGATATTTGCATGAATCTCTGGAAATATGGGCATTGGTGGCCTAGGAGCAAGTTTACTAGCCTAGATTAGGCTGTTTTCAGCTCTAATTGCTACTTCAAATGCGTCTGGAAGAGAAACAACCCCCATTGATTGTATCATAACTGAAATATCAATGTTTATAACCCTAAGATAATACAAGAAGGCGTACTCAGGTGAAGGCCTCACCGTTGCAGGGATTCTTTCCCAGGTTCTTTGAAATCTGAAGTTGAAGTCATTCATCTGCTCTTGTGGAGCCCTCTTAATTGTAGTCAATTGTTCCAATAGAGAAGTTATCAGACCTGTCTTGAAATTGTTTATGCAACTTGTCTCCAAATTCGTCCCATGTTGCAATTGAACTAACTGGTAAGACCCTATACCATTGTATAACTCTTCCTTTCAATGAAGCAACCAATAATCTCACAGCAACATCCTCTTGGGTTATGTGATGGACTCTGCATAACAAAGCCACATCTCGCATGTGTTCAATTAGGGTAGTTTGATCTTCTCCCATGAAAGTTGGCATACTCTTCAAGGCTGCCATTGAAATATCATTGTGTTGTGCCAAATTTAAGGGGCTCCCTCCATTGAACACAACAAATGGTTGATTCCTTGGAGCAGGCATTGGAGGTAGCTGAGGTGGATTTACTGGTATAGAAAAATGAGATCCTACTGATGGAGGAGTGGATTTAGTTCTCCTAGAAAATATAATTGTTGTTCCTTGCCTTTTTGTTGCTCTACCTTGTCTTCTTGGTGGTGACAGCTGCAAATATTTGAAAGGACCAGCGCTGCTTCTTGTCTGAACTCTTCTCATAAACTATAGAAGGCACTAATTTCTAGAGTTATTCCTCCCTAGTGGAGTCACCAAGTATGTTGAATGACTTCTATAAAGTCTAGGACTCGCTGATTGCATACTAAACTAGCAGTTCAATCTAATTTTTGTCCCACCAGGCGTGCCAGAAACTGTTGTCACCTAGAAATGCACCCTATGCACAGTGATGGAGACTGAGCTTTCTAGAGCAACATGGGATCATTTCAAGGCTGTGGGTCACCTGTAGTTGAAATGAACCTCTGGAGAAGGCCAACTTCCTTTGGGGTATCACCTAAATGATTAATTCTATAAGGGTAAAGGGAGAAGGAATGCATAAAAGTGAAGCTAAACTTTGGTGATACACCGAATTGATGAGGAATTATTAAATGAAAACAAGATGAACATACATTGGGAAACTTAACTTCAACCAATTCACATACTCAACACAACTTCTTTTAGACTTATGCACCAATCTTAACAGGCTCAATTTACATACACATCTTAGGAAGGAAAGATAAATTTCACGGCTTTAAGGTATGAATGTAGACTTATAAAACACAGTTAAAGACTTGCATAATCAAAAGAGAAATATAGAAATGAGAGTAGTACAAACATGAACACTAGCTTCCAATGTAAACTCTGTGTTGTATTCCAGATTTCAGTTGAGTTACAAAACATACATTTAGTCGAGAAAGGATTGATAAAAATCACTAACTCTCTTCAATGCATTATCCAAACTGTTTATAAAAAAGGCACAAATGCCTTATATATCAAAATGTATCGGCCCCTTAGGGCTTACAAAAATATCTCCCTTCAGGATAAGTCTTCCTCAGATATTTTGATGAAATTAATAGTGCGCTCCTGTGTGTCCTTGTTGTTATGTCGGTGAAGGAGTTGCTTCCATGAATGGTCCTCTTCAGATCTTTCGCAGCTGCCGAATCCATTTCCTCATCTCGTCTCCACTTTCTAACCTCCCTGTCAAGCACCTTGAATGCTCCTGAGCTTAGAATAGATACACATTTCCTTTCATTTTGTCTATCTTCATGGTAGGGGGGAGTCAAACAGTCAAGTTTTCAATGGTTCATCTTCGACTCCTTCAGATTGGTCGACATACTCCACATAGATTCTTCGGGCGGTCAAAACCTCCTCGTGTAGAATTGTATGTCGGTGAGACACTAATTGTGTCTCCCCAATGCGATTAAATCCTCCCGCAACCATCAGAATAACATGGAACTGTCAATGAGAGTTCTTAGCGAGCCCAAAATTCATGTTGATATTGCCTTTGTTATCGCCCATAATATCGGCAAGACATATCGCTTTCGGCAAGATGTTACAACGAGCCCCTTGGAGTCACACAAAAATCTATTTCATCGCTAAGACCATATGCCGAAGGCAAAAATTTCTTTGGCAAGCTCTTTTTTCTATTGTGGAGACTCTTGCTGAAGGAAAAACACATATCGATCCCCCCTTTATCTTTCGGCGAGACATCTCCGCATCGCTGAGACATCACGGTGATTCCTCCATCCTTCGCCGAAACCATCATTTCCTACCAAGGCTTCTTCATCTGTCGGCAAGACACCCGAGTGTCGGTGAGAGATCTTACCGAAAACAAAACGCTACCCCGAGACGCACCATTCTATCGGCAAGACATAATGCCTTCACCAATACATCATGGTGAGAATACTTTCTTTGGCCGAGACCACAAGTCGGAAAGACCTCATGCCGAAAGTAAAACTACCTTGGTGAGCTTTCCTCATCTTCTATCAGCGAGAATTATTGATGTCTCACCAAATGCACTCCATGCTACCCAGCTCCAGTCCTTCGTTAAGACCCTATCGGGTCGGCAAGACTCTCGGCGAGGCCTCCTTGCTTCGGTGAGAGCTCATTTCATTTTCCTTTGGCAAGAGAAACATTCATCGATAAGAGGTCATAGCGACTTCATTAGTCATGCTGATATCGCTTTCCATCATTGAGACCACACCATGTCAGTAAGACATCACTCCGACGGTCGGGCGCTACACCGATGTCATCTATGTCGGGGAGACCTTCTTATTGAATACACAATATTATACCAAAGTCAATCCACTTCGGCAAGACCTCATGGTGAAAGCCTCAACTCTTGGTGAGCTCAAACCATTCCTCGATGAGACTCCCCACCGGTCAGTGAAACCTCTTAGCGAACTTAGCTCCCTTCCCCAAGTGCAACATTCCTTTCGGTGTGACATCCATCGGTCAGGAAGACATCTCCTAGAAAACATGACCATCTGCCGAGCTCCCATCTTGTCGCTGAGACCTTGGCCTGTCGGCCAGACCTCATGCCAAAGGTGCTTTGCTTTGGCGACGGTTTATTTCAGTCGGCATGACTTTTCTTTATCGCCGAGATATCACAGAAAACTCAATCTCCTGCGCCAAGAGCCTTTAGAGTCGGGGAGACCTTCTAACTTTGGCGAGACTCCACAGTGAAGTTCACGTGCTTTGCCGACGCTGCCTCCTTTCAGCGAGATCACATCCCATCGGTAAGACATGTTGGCGATGATGCTTCCATTCATCGAGGCCTTTTGTTGGTCGGCGAGACATCATGATGGTTTTGGCAACTTTCTCATTAGAGGATATTCATGCCGAACCTTCTTAAGGCGAGCTCTCCAACTAAGCTCCCTGTGACCTAGCACCAAATGTAGGATTTTTTCCCTTGTTGCGAATGTTTCCATTTGGCCTCTTGAAGATCTATCACATGATTTATCCTGCCTGATTGAGCCTGTAGGTGAAAAATGGGCAACAAGGTTATGAATAGAGGAATAGAATGGAAGAATATAGGAGATAGGATAGGAAAAGATACAGTAGAATACAATTTTTACAAATCTGAGACTATGATGCATGTTTTAAAAATATGGAGATATTAATGAGAATCAGTTGATGTGGTAGTGTATTTTTGGTGTCAATTGTCTATTGTGCTCATTGAAAGTATTACTAAAGTTGTCTCCAAGATTGATGCTTTCTGGTTATTTAAATTGATGTAACAAGTTTATATTCAGTTTATCAGTGCACATTTGATGTATCTGTGTGGTTGATTGATTGACTCTTTCAAGAAAAGATTAAATCCTTTTAATTGATCACAGTAATAAGGGAAATTCATCTGGATCATTAAGAAGAACTTGGTAATCACAGTCTTGCATGTTTATACAAGTTATAAACTAAAATATATGCCAAACAATTTGAATGTTCTCCAGAAATAAGTTACCCATTTAGATTTCATTTGACTCTGCATACCCAATAAGGCACTAGTCTCTACACTTTTCATCATTTAGTTTCATTCATTTCTTACATCTATTAACTGAACATATTAGGTTTTAGTTTTAATATCACTCATACCAAATCAAATTTCATTTGTCCACTCCCACTTTCCATTGTGGGCAAAACAAGTCAAGAGAGATAAGCACAAGTCAAGTCTGCCTCACTCATATAGGTACACCCGCCTAGGTCTAGTAGCACCTGAAGAGTAGAAGGTCTTAACCTTTTGACCTTGTCTATTACCCTAAAACGTAGCAAGAGATTGGAAACCTCTTGAGGCATTTTTCCTGTGTTTTTGAGAGGTAACAGGAGGTGGGGGTGGTAATAGCTGATTTATGGCTAACTGGGGCTATTAAATATAAATGTGAGTGTGCTCAGAATATAAAGATGAAGAACTGGATGATGGGGAAGATGGAGTTGAAGGTGGGATGGGTGTAGATGATGAAGCTTTCCCTTTCTTAGTCCTTCTAGACCTAGGAGGGGCCTTTAACTCTTGCAAGTCTCCTTTGTCTATTGTAGATCTAGCCTCTCTTCAAAACCTTTAAGGAGATGATGACCAAAGATTCTCTAGCTTTCTTCAATCTCCCCTCCCTCTAGTGCCAATTATGTTGATGGTTTTTTTATCACTACAACAACAAAGATAGAATACACGTATCCTATCTCTCTTGAAAGGTAAATTTCTATTAGAAAGCCTCAAGAAACAACCCCAAGGTCTCTAATGTTAGGTCTTGAAAATGCACACATGACTCAATGATGATGTGATTTGTTGGTAATCACAAGGGGCATTTATGATAAAAAAAATACTTAAACTCCTAGATCAACAATGAGGGTTTTAAAAGATATGAAAATGAGAGTAAACCCTAGAATTTTCCTAGATCTATGGTCTATAAATTATCCTTTCCTCAAATGTAACAATTCAATGATGCTTTGTAAATTCTATTCTAATAGTGATTTCAAAGAAATAGAAAAATATGAGGGTTTAGAGAGATTTCTAATCTAAATCCTAAGATCAATCATGAAAAAAATAGAGCATTCAAGGTAGATCAATCTTTAAAAACCAATTCATTCTTAACCAAGATTAAATCTATAGTATCACAAAAATAGTGCAATCTCCAAAGGTGTAAAAGATTTTTAGATTGTGAAACATACAGACATTCACCCAAAATGGCATGAAATGTATAAAGATCTATAATTGACCTTAAGTGCAACAAAGATTAGGCCTAGGATAACATTACACAACTTACAATCAACAAATTGCTAAAAGTATGGATCAAAGATTCCTCAAACATCTTGAATACTTTATCATAAACATGAACAAACTACAACTAGCTCTAAGTCTAATATAAAATTACTCTCTCAAAACAACTTGAAAATATATCTAAAACATAGGAACCATGCATAGATAAAATAAAATAAAGAAGAGCACACAAAGAAAATTCCATTAAAATCTCATATCCAACCTTTAAAAATGAGGAGAGAGCCTTAATATATAGAATTTCAATAACATGTCAGCCAAGAGGCAAAAAAACCAAATTAGGGTTTACATCATAGGTTGGCCTTGGCAAGTTTTTTTAACTCATTTAATTTTACAACACAATGTTAAAAGGTTAGCCTTAAAGATACATTAAAATTAAATAAAAGGCCCCTATGACACAAATTTCTATAAATAGCTGACTTGTAGCTCCAGTCTGGTTGATGTAGCACAAAGCTCGAGGTGGTCATGATTGGTCATCCTGTTTGTCCTTCTCCTATCTGCTAGAAGGTTCTTGAATCTTGGAAAACACCCTATCTAGGTTAGCCTCGCTAGGAACTAAGACAACCTTCATTCTTAACATAATTGATTTTATCTCCTCTTCATATTTGGCCAATTTTTAATTCCATTCGATTTGCATCCCTTGATACCTATCTAGATGTGAAATATACATTCCTACATCATCTAACTGGTTTTATTCTATTGGCCCATCTTCATCTGGTGAATAAATTTCATGCCACCACTTTTTTAACTGATCAAATTTTAGATTCTTCTTGCCAAACCCTTTCCTTCTAGTTATAGTTTCAAGGAATGAAATGCAATTGCTTAGAATATCTTTTAATTTACCTTGTACTTTCAGAATTTTCTCCAAGTCTCTATCCATGAGTTTGTTCTTCAATTCAAAGGCTTCCAACCATTCCCTTGTCTTATTTTCATCTCCAGATGTAAAGATATTTTCATTCATAAGTGTTTCCTCTAGGATTTCAATTACCTCCATTATCTTGGTGATGTAAACTTCTTCTATAACCTTGTAATCTTCAATTAACAAGTGAACCTCATCCAAGAAGGAAGATTTCCTCTCATGCATATGCAAGACCTCAATCAAATCATTTCCTTTTTAACTAACATCAATTACCCACTGTCGAGTGACTTATAGAGAGATTTTTCATCTTTTCAATCTCATTGATGGTATATTTTGACAAAAAATCCCCAAAGATAAATATACCCATATTATCTTGTGCTTGCAAGGGTTTCACTAAATTTTGGATATACCTTTGCAATTCTTCAACTTGTTATTGCAGATTTTCCTTGGCTCAAGTCTCATTGTATAATCTCTTCATAATTGAATGCATTGAATCCTTAAGATCTTCCTTTTCTTGTGTCTTTGTAGAAGGACCCAAGTTAATAGTATCAACTTTGTATTCTACTGGAGTGGCTTCATCTTTATGTTTGTCATTTATTGGTGTAGCAACCTGTAAAATCCTATTATTTGACTCATCTCTTGTGATCTTGGAGACAATTGTATCTTTCTTTCCTTTTGTTTTTTTCCCCAAGCTTGCTAGGAAATTTTCTAAATCTGGTACCACTTCTAAAACAATTGGTTTTGGCTTTAAACTTTCACTTAACCAGTTTGGAGTAGTTGATTGTTCCAAATCTGCATCATCATGAAGGTTGTCCTATTTTCCATGATCTTCAAGTTGACTTGCCTCAACATTTTCCCAATCCTCATTGGTATCTTCTTTAAATTATTGCTCCTCTTGTTCTTGTTCTTCATTTCTATTCTTCTCATCACCAAATTGGTGTGCTTCCTCCTCTTTCATTGGAGATTCAGAGGGTACTTCTATCTTTTTTGGACCTCTCTCTTCTTCTTTATTTTCTTCTTGACTTTGTGTTTTAGATATTTTATGTTCTGATTATACTCCAAAGCCATTGCGATCTCCACTTTTAGGAGTTTCTACCTCCTCTTCTTCTTGTTGTTGTTGTTCTAGTTCCTACTACTTGGAGACATTACCTTCATCACCTACTGCCTCTCCTTTCTCTTTGTCAGATTGAACATTTTGGTGAGGTGAATGAGGAGGACTGTATTTTAGAGCAAAATCCTTCATAGTCTTAGTTTCACCAATAGGTGGCTCATTTATAGTCTCTTTTGGTTCTTCAACCACCTTTTCAATGTTCTTTATATTGGATGGAGAGGCCTTTTGCTTAGGATAATTCTTTCTCACATAGACTTGTGTCCTTTCTTTGAGGCTTTCTACTTAAATTACCTTAGCTTGAGTTGCACCCTCTTGACTACCCTTAGTTTTCTTTGATCATGAAACTTTGTCCCCTTCTCTTACAAGCCTTATTTATTTGAAGGTTGAGCCTCTATGCTCCTTCTTCTGCTATTTCCTTCGTAAACCTCCTTTTAGGAATAGGTTGTATTTTAGGCTCTTTATCTTTGACATCAACCTTGGACTAACTTCTTGTTTTCCTTTTAATAATAATGGGTTCATTCTGAGAGTCTCCTTCTCCCTAGGGAACTAAGGTATCATCTTCTTTCTTCTCAACATCATCTTCTCTTGAATGAGATTCTAAATCTCCCATCAAATCATAATTAAGCTTAGTTCCTTTTTCCTCTAGTTACAAAACCTTATGCTTAACCCAATGCATTGAATATCTTATTATGAGAATAGTGATCTGATTGAACTCAACCACTTCTTCCTTCGCCCAATTTACTGTAGGGAGTGGTTTGTTCTAGAATTGCATATAATCATGATATTGAACATGATCTTCTTCATCCTCCACTTGATTTGGTACATTTTTCACTGTATGAAATATTATCATTTTCAAAGAAAGTATTGAATATATTCTCTTTATGACCTCAAATTCAACTTTACAATTATCCCAATAATCTTCAATATGATATTTATGTCTATATGCCCTATTAGCCATTTTTTGAGCTACTCCATAAGGGTTAAAACTACCTCTATCAAAATGAGAGTACAAATATAGATTAGCCATTTTTGACTCAGAGTGATGTGCACTCTGAATAGAAGGAAAATCCTCCAAACTACCAATTCTCAAAAGGAATTTTGTACCAAGTCCAATTTTATGCATTTATTTTAGAATAGCATCAAATGCAACAAGTTTCCTTGTCAACTCCAACAACATAACCTTATATGTGGGGTACCTAGGAAGTCTGTAGGGCACCTTTGGGGATCCATAAACTTTGATATATGTGAATTTTTTGAATTGAATGAAAAAATACCCATACTTCTTTATCAAATCCATAGCCCCTACTGAAATTCTCATATGAAGAGAATCTTACAAGATTCTTGTTATATACATGGTGAAGGCATCATTAATCCTCCTGTAATTGGAATTATTTAAATATAACTTAGGGTATACATCATAAACTCTATCGTTTCCTATTGTTACTTTGCAGCTCAAACCCCTGTGCCTGAAATTCCTTGCAAGCATATATACAACATTAGAAGTCATAGTAAATTTCTTAGTGTCTTGCACCCTTCTCAATTACATATCCAAATTGTCACTAATGGTGCCTACCCAATGATAGTTTACTCTAGCTTCAATTTGTGATCTAATATAAAACATCCATTCTTTAAATATAAAATTCCTCTCTAATCCTACCACTCTACTATGGAGAGTGATCATATCATTGTATTCAAATTTGAAGTCACTTCTATGCAACTATTTTGGTAGTTTGGAATAGTGAGATTTTGGATTCTCAATCCAAGACTTGCTTATCATTTCCAATACTTCATCCAGATCAGAATTATATAACTATCACGTTGTCTCAAAATTCACCTTCACCAACTTGTGATGTGAAACAATATTGAAAGCCTCAACAATTGCTTCCTTTGTTAGATTTTCCATGATTCTCCCTTGAGGTCAAATTATTTTTCTCTTGTCAGAGTCGTAGGGATTTTCACATTCAATGATCAATTGAGGATACTACACTAAAGGTGGAAAACCAACAACTTGTGCTAACCTTGCGTGTACTAATTTTCTAGCCAGAGGAGTAAGTGTGTTATAATACATCCATTATTTGAAATCCTCATAGTCGACGTGGCCCATATTTGTGTCTCCAAATTTTTCCCAATATGAGATGATATTTGACTCCAGTAGTGTACGCTTGAAATTATACATCATCCTTTTGGCTTTGGTTGTAATTTCCTCTTTAATTGGTTCAACATATTTTATTCTAGAACTTTTAGTCTTACTTGACTATACCTACATCTGGTTAGAACAAGACCATAATTACTAAACTTCCAAGAAAAGTTAACCATTATAACATTACGCATCATCATATTTACCTTAAAAACTCATATGACACATAAAATACATTCTAAGTCATAATTAGAATCACATGAATCAAGTTTCAAATCCTTAAAAATGAAGTTCTAAAAAAACCTCAGGTTTTCAAGAACTTTGTGGATTTTGGCTATTGAAGGATTTTAGGGAATCCATGGCCTCAAGGATTTCGTAAAGGTCATAATATTTAGATAAATTTTAGAAAAAGAAATGACAAGATATCCCTAATTCCATAGAAATCACTTCACATACCTCTTAAGATTTGAAACAATGGAAAATGGGGATATGGGATTCTTTTGTATGGTTTAGGACATAGAGCAGACCCACTTTCCAATTATGTCATTGAAGGAAAACCATAGAGACCTCAATGCAAAATAGAAATAGATCTTGTAATAGGGTTGTCCTAGGAAATGATTGTAAACTAATGAGGGGTTCACCACCAAGCTAGGGCTTGGAAAGATAAATGCAATACAAGATGAAACACTTGACCCTAATATGATGTAATCTTTAACTCAATGACCTAGAAATGCATGAAAATAAAAATAGAGAAGTGAGATCTTAGAAATATGCACCTAGAAACCTAAGAGAGGCTACAATGAGCTCTGAATTACTGAAAATTCTAAAATTTTGACCTACTAGGACTCATATGCTAGTCTGGGCATATCAGTCCCAGATCTAGGTTTCTGTGTAGGAATAGGTTTCTAGAAAAAGGGTATCTGAATTTGCAAAAAATTGGAAAAACACCTATAGTGGGACTCATACACCACTTCTAGCATATTAGTCTTGTTCTACTTTTTTTGAGAATTTAAAGTTCAGATCTGCACTTCAACACCTACTCTTTTCTCCCAAACTGATTTCCAAGTTTGAATCTATAAAAATAACTTCAAAACAGAGTATAGACTTGATTTGCTTATGGGGGTTTTCCTCGGTCAAAGCCCTATTTGGTAATTAAGCCTTGATGGAAAAATTGAAATATGCATGTAAATAGGAATGTAAACCCTAACCTTAAGTGTGTCTAAGATTAGGAAATCTAAAATGCAATGAAACCCTATTTTAATGTGCAAGAATGAGGTGCATGAATGAAATATGAAGATGAATGACTCACTTTGAGAGATCTATAATCACCTAAATGAGCCCTAATAATTATTCTACCTTCCTTAGGATGAATGTAGAGTGATAATAGAAAATTAAATCACTTAGGAAACAAGTCAATAGGCTTGGCTTGATGGTTAGTTGCATCTCCCCCACCTAGAATCCATCACGATTCACCATAGACAACCACGATCACCCTTGATAATGCTAGATCTTGAATGAAAGTGAGCTTGAAGACTTGCAAAAAACTTTAATGCTATTCCAAGACTTTGACTTTGCTTGCTTTTGAAACTTGAATTGTCTTGTGAAAGAATGCTTGAAGACTCTTGAATGCTTGGATCTTAAAATTGCTCTTGAAAATGCTTTCTTAGATGAAATAATGACTTAGAAGCTTGCTTTTATGGGAATTTACACCTAATTTACCGTTATTTAGATCTCAAAAGCTAACATCAACCAAAAATGTGAATTAAAAAGGTGATTTTCCCACTCAAACCCTAAAAAAAGTCCCAAATGGGACTCATACTCCAACCCTGGCATATGGGTCCCACCTAGGGGGACTCATACACCCAAGGTGGCGTATGAGTCCCACCATAGATTTCAGGGTGGGTTAAAATTTTGAGTGTTTTGATGATTTTGTTGGGTTTTTAGCTAAAACAAGCCTCGAGATCCAAAGTAATGGGTCTTAGGGGCCTATTAATGATGAATTAAAGGGTAATTAATGCAAGGGTACCAAAATAGGTCCAAATTAGGAAAGGAATTGTACTATCTCCAAGAAGGGACTATAATTTTTGTTGCCACATTTAGCCTCCACTTTAGCGCACATATTACTCTACTTGCATATGCAAGCTAAAGGACTGAACAATACACTATAAAATGATACTAATATGGATTTATTCATAATCATGGGAGAATAAAGACCCATTGTATTTATCTGCAAAACCACAATGTATGGAACTACATCCTGCAACACAAATTCATTAGTTGTGCAAAAAATATCCTCTTATCTAACTTCTTTCTAGAAATCAAATTTGAGGGTAGATGTATGCCCCCCCATGATTCTGCTTGCTTTACGAAGGTGGAATCAAGGTAGGAATCTAACCACGTCAAATAAGGTAAGTCATATCATAGGGTATTTCTAAGTACAATACCTCATGATGATAGAAATTTTATGAGGAGGGAAATGGAATCATGATTCCATTGCAACAAACAACATCGAAAACGAGGCTCTCTAGCTCCCATTATGTTAATTTGAATGAAAGGAAATTTTAAACCCTAATTTTTAGCATATATAAGAGTAAAAAGTGAAGTAATTTCTAACTTATTTTTTCTTTTACCTTCTTGTAGCTTGATTTTGGTGAAGAGTGATTGAAGATTCCTAGTAGATGAGAGTATGAGCCTCCAAGACTGGATATCTTGCAAGAGCAGAAAGCTTGCGACGAGTGACATGATTGGGTGAGTTGATTTTTCTAAGTTAGATTTGTACTTACCCATTTATTTTATTATTTTACGCATTTCTAGGTTGATTTAGGATTGGAATTTTTTTTTGTGAAGCATCCCTTTTTCTCACAAAGTGTCCCCATTTTCACAAAATGTCCCCATTTTTTGCAAAGTGTCCCTTTTTATCGCAAAGTGTCTTGTTTCTTTACAAAGTGTCCTAAAAGAGGTCTAAAGTGTCTAGGACCCTTAGAAGAGTACACTAGAACAACTTTAATACACTTTTTTAATTATTGATGTATAGATTTGAGATTGTAGAATGATATAGGAAATATATTTTATTTTTGTTAGATTCCACCCCGGTTGTGGTAGTGTCTTAGTGGTAGATAGTTATGTCACCTCTAAGACC
Organism: Sequoia sempervirens; assembly: GCA_007258455.2. Taxonomy (NCBI): domain Eukaryota; kingdom Viridiplantae; phylum Streptophyta; class Pinopsida; order Cupressales; family Cupressaceae; genus Sequoia; species Sequoia sempervirens. Next base: position 31,131 of record VDFB02276480.1, read on the forward strand.
TAGCCCCAACTCTATCAGAGGAGAATACACATACTTTACAAACAACTAGATTATACTGGGCATACCTCATGCCCCCCATGAGGTACCATGATGCCATGTTGATGGCTTTAGCAGAGCGATGGGATGCTGATACATGCATGTTTCATCTCCCGAAAGGCGAGAAGATGATCACTCTAGAGGACATCCATCGTATACTCCAAGTTCTGATTTGGGGCGAGAGGGTACATTTTCTAGTGGATCAATCATTTTGGGAGATGAAATACAATATGTAGTATTGTCATGGAGGTCCTATTCATGATGACATCGTGTGGCCACAGATCAATCTAGCCATGCTACTATATTCGCAGGCTCCATTTGTTGCATGTATTATGATGTTTACTATAGCACTAGTACTCGTCCCTGGCAGTCAAGGAGCACATTTAGAGGGAGGGATAGTACATATGATATAGGGGATGGTAGAGTAGAGGATAATGTATGCCCAGGGGTGCAACATCCTTACACACTTATGTTATGATCTAGGGTGATTTTCATTCCATGAGGTCAACAGTATGGCACACTATACACTGCTATAGGTGTGGTGCCTAGAGCATATCACATGTACCAAGTCGATAGGATTTCCATTTACATAGGCCCTAAGGTATCCTCGTGCATTCAATTATCCATTAAGGTGGCTATGGCAGTATGGGGATTTGCATATTTGGAGAGTCTAATTTGATTGAATGGATGAGGAGATCATATGGAGACCTTATCAGCTTATACCACAGTGGCCAGATGAGACTCATCAACTGAGGAGATTATAGATGGATAGATTTATGATAGGAAGATGCAATTATGTAGTATGCCCCTTCTACTACAATTGTGTCATGCAAAAATTTGGATAGGTCTAGGTAGCACCCATGTCATGACCATTCTTCAAGAGATTAGTACAAAGTTCCTAGAAGCCTGATGACACATGACGATTCACTATTGATGATGTCATCTATAGTGACTCCAATTATGAGGATCATGATATGCATATGGCCTTCAATTTTGATGACATTGGTACCATAGATTCCTATGAGGAGTGGTGTGTAGTAGCATGTACAACTCCTATATTCCCAATGGATGAGCCAATAGGTGATGCAGGGCCACTCCCATATCATGTAGACAAGGAGGAGGATACAGATGAGGAGGCACATGTCAAGGGTGCAAACATATTCATAGATGTGATAAATGAGGAGTATGACGAGGTTGTATATCCTAACTATGATGGATAGGAGGAGGGTTATGATGAGGAGGATGAGGAGGAGGAGAAACTGATGAGTGAGGGTGATGAGATAGTTGATGAGGATCCAGTGGGCCACGAGTGGGGAGAGCCAACTCCTACTCATATGACTAGATCATGGTTAGCAGCTTTAGTAGGCACCAAAACCTACAGTCATGGAGAGGCTAACACATCCTCCATGCCTCCTACACATGGCAAGGCTATCTTTACACAGCCAGCTAGAGAGCTAGGTGATGATATTTTATTTACTGCCATTCTTTATGCTTATGTCCATGCATTATGTTTTATTTTTATGTATATATTTATCACAATGTGTAATGATTATATTTATGGTTTTTATCTTGCAGGAGATGTGAGAGAATTGCATGATCTCTATTGTTAGGTGGTTGTCGAGATAGTGCCCCCATCAGTCTACGAGGAGGCTGCTAATACAAACTATGCGCCCCCACCCATCATGGAGTAGGATCTAGAGTTGTTTGAGCCATAGGATAGACTACGAGAAACATATGAGAGTTTCATGAGGCACACCCATCGATTCAAGGCTACCCAGGATGATCAGTCATCTCATGCCCTAGTAGAGGTTGAGAGACTTCAGTCAGAGGTAGCCTGACTATAGGCAGAGAGGGATCATCTAGCAAAAGATCATCAAGATGCCCTTGGACGAGTATAGGGTTTACAATTGCTTTGGATTTACTTGGTAGGTCACAATCATGATCGCATACCACCATCTCATGATGGACTACTTCCATACAAATGTGAGCACCATATCCTAAGGTATCTAGCACTCAAAAACCTCACTAGCATTGTATATATTGATGACATGTACACAAAATTTATATATATATATATATAATCATTTGATATTGCTGGAAGACGATTGGAACTCCCCTCAGGATTTTTCACATGGACTAACCGCCTCACATGAATTTTTTAACTCTAGAAGTTGTATCAGGCATTAACAGGTCAATCTTTAGGTGCAACAACAATTGTGGGCCAACAATTGGTATCAGAGCCAAAGGTGTCGGGTTCAAATCCCCTCAGGTAACACTGAGGGGGAGTTTGTTGGCAGATGGTCAGCACTCCCCTTGGGATTTGTGACATGGACTAACCACCTCCTATTGATCTGTTAACTTTGGAAGTTGTATTGGGCATTAACAAGTCAATCTTTTGGTGCAACGACAACTGTGGGCCAACAAATATTTGGTTATTTTTATGCTTATGTGTTAAATGTTAAATGGTAATGTGATTCATTAAATAATCTCTATTATACTATTTAATGAATGTCTCCATGATTTAACATGGTTTATGTGATATAATTAAAACTTATTCTAGTTATTCTTAGATGCAACAATGTGATTAAGTATGCCATGTTAAATTAAATGCACCTATGATCTAATTAAAGAACATTAAATGCATAAAAGGATCTAATCTAACATAACATACAAGATTATCTTGAATTGTATGAAACCTAAAGTAACCATCTAAAAGTTAATTTGAATATTTACTTTAGTATTAAAGACACACAAATAACTGTTTTTCAAGAATGAAGCAATGTGAGAGCACATAGAATTGCATCTACTAACTCTAACACCACTGCTCTATCATTCACACTATTCAAGAAGGTTAGACATAGTACCAATGTAGATGTATGGAATTTATAGGTTCTTTAAGAGGTGTGCCATCCATTTCTATTAATGTGTATGCACCAGACCCATAGCTTGCATTACTTATATAAGGTCCTAACCAATTAGGGATGAATTTTACTTTATTAGTTAGGTCGACATTGATGTTACATTGATTATCGCATAACACCAAATCACTTTTATTGAATACGTGAGGGATGAAATGGTCATTGTAGCTACGTCGCCTTCTCCTAGAGTAATCTTGAAGGTGCTCAAGAGAGTTGATGCACTGCTTGTTGAGAATTTCAAGCTAATGCAACCATTGTTCCTTATAATTATTGTCATCAATAACTCATTGAAGAGTGATTCTTAATGTAGGAATCTCTAATTCCAAGGGCATTATTGCCTCGGTACCATAGACGAGGTTATAAGGTGTAGTCCCTATGGATAATCTAGCATTCGTGTGATAGGCCCATAGCGCATATGTTAACTATGTGTGCTAATCCTTATTATGTTTGTTAACAGTTTTCTTTAAGATTTTTTCAAGGGTTCTATTAGTTGATTCAGATTGACTATTAGATTGTGAACAGTAGGGTGTTGAAAAGTGATGTTGTATGTTAATCATTTCTAAGAACTTCTTCACATCATTGTTCTTGAATGGTGTTCCATTGTCAGAAACTAACACTGAAGGAAGTCTGAAGTGAGCAATAATGTGTTCTAGTATGAAATGACATATCACATTGGCTATTGTTGAATGAAGGGGAATCACTTCTACCCACTTCATGAAGTAATTTGTTGCAGTGATTATGAATGTATGTCTAGTGGAGGAAGGTGGTGATATTTTTCTAATGAGATCCATACCCCAAACCTCAAAGGGCCAGATAGGAACTTGAGCTCAAAATTTAGAGTTAGGAGCATGAATCAAATTGCTATGTTCTTGACATTTGTGACATTTTTTTACATATGCAAAGCAATCTTGTTCCATATGTCTCAAATGGTATCCTATGCGGATTATTTTTGGACTAATGTTCTTCCTCCAAAGTGACCACCACAAGCACCTACATGATCTTGTTCAAGTGCTATAGGGATTTCAGATTTCTTAAGTAATCTAAGTAAGAGACCATCAAATGACCTTCGATACAACACATCGACCAGAATTGGGTGATCCCACAATACTGGCTTACAATTTTTGGCTAAATTGAACATTGAACTGAATTTTAAGTAAATCTACACTTTCCGACACCTATAGTAGCTAAACTGTGAGAAATTTTAAGATGATGCAAACTAGTGATTTGTGACATTTTGTCTGTAGATTCTAAATATATTTTTTTTCAAATTTTTTGAATTAGATTGCACTTCTTTTTCCATCTCCTTTGAAAACTAGTTTTTAACAGTAAAAACCATTTTTAAAGAGCGACATCATTGGCTACCACAAATTTTTATCTATGAAGGATAAAATTATATTTTTTTTGGATTTAGATTCAGAACTAAGATATCTAGTGCATGTAAATGGTTTCAAAGTAGTTCATGGAATATTTTTTTCTTAATTAAGTTTCAATGTCAAACCAGTTACAATTTAGACATGATTCACTGGCTAAAGCATAACTTTTTTGTATGTATTTGTTGGAACTGTAAAAATCTAATGTTTTTACATGTTGATTTTACTCATAATAATTTGGTCCTACCATGTGCATATTTCACCCATGAGCGCATGTTCTCTATTTTTCCATATGGTCCCATAGTTTACATCAGGTCATGCATAATTCACATCAAGGTTCATATCGGCATGAAGATACCAGGGTCTCCCCAATCCATTGTGTGTTTTATACTGGTAAACGTCTGTGTTGCCTATTGGCAAGATGTTTCTGTTGTCACGACGATCAAAATTCATCTGTTGATTCCGTTCGGTAGGACTTTCACTTTGTTTTGGCGATTGAGTGGGATACACATTTCGACGGGAGTTTGGTCTTCGGTATATTGTTTCACCAAGTACTTTTTGTCTCGCCGACCGGCATATATGGAGATACATCGGCAAAAGATCTTGTTTTCGGTGTGAGGTCATAATGAATTCACATTGTCACACCGACCAGTGGTGGCAAGATACATATAGGTAAGAGTTGAGGCTTTCGAAGTAATGTCTCGGCGAGTGACCTTCGGTCTCGCCGATAACACAATGAGGACTTTGTCAGCATGAAAATTTGATTGTCTCAGCGACACACAAGATGGATAAAGTCTTTCGGTAAAACAAAGTGCACTCTATATGAGGTTTCCCCGATGTCGGTATGTTACGGTGACCCACATAAGATAAAAGAATACATCGGCGAGAGAGCCAATTTGTCACAGCGACTCAAGATGAATGAAGATTTTCGGTGAAGCAAAGTCTAATTTGTGAGATGTCTCTTCGATATCTCAAGGTTATAGCAAAACGGATGAAGCGAGGAAGCAAATTTTGGTAAGAAAATTTATTATGTCTCAGCGACTGGGAGATGGCGTTTGAGGTTACTCTTGGTATAACGAAGCATTATCTACATGATGTCTTCCTGACTCAGATAAGTCACGGAAAAAGCGAATAGAACCAAGGGGATGACTAGCGATTGAATTTCCTTCGGCATAACCATGATATATCTTGCCGACTGTTTCATTGGTGACTAATGAAAATTCAAACACTATGGCTGACATGAAATGAGCCTGAATACTATGGTTGCCTGACATGAATTTGAAGTGATGTGTTTCCTGATGCTGGTGTATAAATATGCATTCCCAATTGTAAATGAATCATCAGATCTTAGAATAGATACAGTAGATTAGGAATGGACATAGTAGAATAAATTTCTCATTCCAGAGACTATGTTGCATGTTTTCAAATGGCGATTTCAATGAAATTCAGCTGGTGTGGTAGTTTATTCCTGGTATCAATTGTCTGTTGAGTTTATTGAAAAGTATTGCTAAGTTGTCTCCAAGTTGATTCTTTTTGGTTGTTTAAATTGATGTAACAAGTTTATTTTCAGTTTATCAATTCACATTTGTTGTATCTATGTGGTTAATTAACTGGTTCTCTCAAAGAGAGATTAAATCCTTTTGGTTGATCACAGTAATCAGGGAGATTCATTTGGATTATTAAAGTAGAGCTTAGTAGTCATAATCTTGCATATTTATACAAGTTGTAAACAAAACATATGCCAACAATTTGATTTTCTGCCAGAATAAGTTGCCCATTTCTGTTTCATTGGACTCCGCATACCCAATAAGGCATTGGTCTCTACAATTTCATCATTTGGATTCATTCAGTTTCTTTACATCTGTTTTACATTTGTTAATTGAGCACTTTAGGACTTAGATCAGAAGATTGCTAATGCTATTTGTATCAAGTTTGAATTCATTTGTTCACTCCCATCTGCCATTGTGAACAAATCATTGCAAGGAGGATAATCATAAGTCAAGTCTGCTTCATTCAGACAGGTACACCCACCTAGGTCTAGTAGCACCTGAAGAGTAGAAGGTTGAAAGCTTTTAACCTTGTCTGTTACCCTAAAGCATACCAAGAGATTGGCAGCCTCTTGAGGCATTCCGCCTGCATTTTTGCATTGGAGAGGTCTTGTTCCAAAGTTTACAGGGAGTAATGCAATTACTGCTGACGAGCATTTAAGAAGTTTCAATGCTTTCATCCAAGATTTGGGTGTGCCATATGAAGATTTACACATGAGGCTATTCATGATATCACTTATTGAAGACACTAGGGATTGTTTCAATAGCCTACCAGCAGTCTCTATTGATTCTCTCCAAGGATTTCAGGATCAATTCCTTGAGCAATATGGGAATCCAAGTGCACTAGATGCTGCTCTTCATGAATTAATACGCATTCAGAAAGATTAAAATGACACAATTTATGATTTTAATCAGAGATTCAATAAATTGTAGAATAAGATACCTCATGGATCAAAGTTGTTAGATTCTGTAGCACTGAGTGTTTATTTAAATGCTTTTTATCCTAAGACGGGGTATGAACTAAGAAATAGATTCCCAAGAGATTTGGCTGAGGCTCAGAAGATGGCACAGACAATTGAAAACAATTGGAGGGCTGCAGGGATAATGGATAAAAGAGACAATCCTAAGGTTTGTCAGCAAAGCAACAATTATCAGTACAGACAGGAGAATACTTACAAAAATGAAAGGCCGAGGTTGCATGACATGCCTTATAATATAGACTGGAAGGACAGAAAACCTACAACAGCTAGGCCTGGAAACAAAGAAGCTCCTGATCCATTGAGCAAGAAGGGAACCTATATGGTAAGTAACAATTACTTCTATGAATTTTGTGATAAGCCACATTCCCCAGATCATTGTGTTGTATCCCAAAGAATGCAAGAGGAGGGAATATTGATGGGAAACAATATAGAAGATCACACAGTATATTTGACTTCAAACACTTTTCACCGTGTTGTGGAGAGGTACTCATCTTCAGAGGATGAAGGTTATCAGCATGATGTTTCAAATCAGAAATACAATGTTCATATGCCTGAAAAACAGGTCCTTTCTAACTCCGAAGAAGATTATACAGTGCCACATTCTATTGTGGTGCCTACTCAATGCAGTATGAGGAGACTCACCGAAGAGGAGATAGAGAGACTAACTGTTGCTACAATTAAGGAAGCAAAGAGTAAACACTAGCTGAGAAATAGGACAGTAAATGAGAATGAAGGTGTCCCTAGACGAATCTTTATGAAAGATCAAAAGGTGACACAAGGGGTTGATAAGAAAGCAGAAAGTAGATAGCATAATAAAAGTGAACAAAAGCCTGTCCAAAAGGAGAAAGTTAGAGAGCTGCTCAAAGATATGCAAGAGACTAATCAGAAGGAAGAAAATAAAGAAGAAACATTGGATTAGAAGAAAAGGACTAAGGCAGAAGGCTCCTCTTTTAACTTCATTCAAGCGTTATCCCAGGGAATAAGGTATGGGAACACTATCAATGTTGAATCCAATAGTTGTATTTCTAATGAGTATAGAGAAATTGATCAGATGATGCAACCGATAGAAGATGAAACATGTGCAAATCAAGATGATTCATGTGATAGCTTGCATGAGGAAAATGAAGGTACAAGAGATTTCTCTTGCATAATAGATTGTGGCAAGGAAAGCAGTGCATGTTGTGAGGAATCCAGTGAATATTTAGATTTTGATGATGAACCAGAGGATTTTGATCTATAATCATGGGATACTTCTACCTATTATGAAGATACAGTTGATGAAAAAGAGGTTTGTACATATGATAATAGTTTCCAAAAATTTTCAAACCTATTGTACAATGAAGAGTTAAAAGAGGATCAAATGATATTTTGCGGAGGTATGCCCATGAATGAACTTCAGGTATTTTCAAATCCACTTTATGATAAAGAGGAGATAGTTTCAGACGAGCAAAATGATGGAATAAATGGTTGTGCTGGTAATGTTTCTGATTTTGCTTTCTTTGAGGATTTTGGACCTCTCTTTGATGATGATAAAAATGAAGAGTACAACTGTAGTGATGAAAATGTTGAGACTTGTTCGCTCAGTAGTGGACAGATTTTATATTTTTTAATTCCTAAATACTAGGGATGTGCACATGAAGGTGATCTTGAAGATTTGTGTCCAGCTTACATTTGTTTTGATAGTGAAAGATCTTTGTGTAAATATTTTTATGACTCCCAGTGCATTTCTTGGAATGATGGTGAAACTTTTGGTGTTAATCAAAGGTCTGTGTCCATTCAGGATGAGGTATGTGATTTTGAAATTCCTAGCTCATATGGAGAAGATGTTTATTTGCATGCCAAGGATGATAGAATTCTAGCTTTGATTGGTTCATATATGCTAGATACTGAAGATGTGAGTTATAATCTAATATTATCTCCAAATGACGATTTGGAAGAAGTGCAAAAGGTTTCAGATTTGTGTGTTTCAGACAGTGTTGATATAACAAAACCTTTTGTTTCTCAAGAGAAGCACTTTGATGATGAATTTTCAATGTAGCTGAGTGAGTGTTTCATAGTACACAACAGTGAGAAAGATAATGAGCAATTTTGCATTGAATATGTGTGTATTTTGTATGTTGGAGATAACAGAGATTTGTCTGATGATGAAGAGTACAAATTACAGAATGATGTAGGGAATTTGGGCCAAGCTGAGCATAATGATTCTCTAAAAACTCTCAGTGACAGGGAAGATTGCATGAACTTGTGTCTTCAAGAAGAATCTGATGAACTCGAGACAAAATCAGGTATTTGACATGGGAAAAGTATGGTTGGAGTTTCAGATTGTAATAGCTCAAGACAGGTGAAGTTAAAACACAAAGGATTAAGGGTTGTCAGTGCATGGACAACTCTTGCTTATCCTCTCTAAAATTATTTTCCATGCATAGTAGTTTAGGGTTTTGGTTCACTTCCATTTTGCATTCACTTTCCATTCGTTTCCATTTCCATCATGCTATTTGTCCATTTCCATTTTTCTCATTTTGTGTTTGGTCTGCTCACCCAAAGATCTAGATCCTTGCAATGATTTTACTATCATTCATCCCCAGATGGAGCCACTGTTGGAACTATAAAAATTTGATGTTTTTACATGTTGATTTTACTCATAATTTCCTGATTTGGTCCTACCGTGTACATATTTCACCCATGAGTGCATGTTTTCTATTTTTCCATATGGTCCCATACTTTCCATCGGGTCATGCATAATTCACATCAGGGTTCATATCGACATGAAGATACCAGGGTCTCCCCAATCCATTGTGTGTTTTATACTAGTAAACGTCTGTGTTGCCTATCGGCAAGACGTTTCTGCTGTCACACGATCAGAATTCATCTGTTGATTCTGTTCTACAGGACTTTCACTTTGTTTTGGCGATTGAGTAGGATAAACATTTTGGCGGGAGTTTGGTCTTCGGTATATTGTTTCACCGACTACTTTTTGTCTCACCGACCAGAATATATGGAGATACATCGGCAAAAGATCTTGTTTTCATTGTGAGGTCATAACGAATTCACATTGTCACACCAACTGGTGGCGGGAAGATACATATCGGTAAGAGTTGAGGCTTTCGAAGTAACACTAGTAGAATTTGGAAAATAAATGACTACATGACTAAAACTTTTAGTCATGTGACTAACACTAGTAGTATTTGGAAAATAAATGACTAATTTGGTCATTTATAAGTGACTAATTTGGTCATCAGGTAAAATCACAACTAAATGACTAAATAAATGACTAAATAAATGGCTAAATAAATGACTAATATCAAAAAAAATAAAAATTACTAAATAAATGACTAATACCAGACAAATAAAAATGACTAAATAAATGACTATTACTCCTCTATTCTTTTTTCTTTTGAATTTGATCATAATCCATAGAGCTTAAGCCCCCCTCATGGGACCTCTACCTAAGTGGGCCATTTGGCTGCCTAGGTTGCTTGGTGCACCAAAAATATCTATTGCGTAAACTTGAAACCAGGGCTTATCGTCTGCTAAAACATTTTTCAAACGAGGGCTTTATTTTTCCCCTTTTTTATTGTTTATTGAGTTTTAAGAAGCATACCCTAAAACCCTGTCAATATTTTATTTTCAGGCTACAACTCACAAAATTGGACAAGTGAAAGGTCAATACCAGCAAGGAAGAGTTTGAAGGAGTGGAAACGAATAGCGAGCAGAAAGCAGCAAAAACTGCTAACAATATAACACAATTTGGGCAGAATCTTCAGGGAAGTTCTGTGACAAATTGCATCATCTTTAATATCAAACTACAATTCCTTCCTACCACTACTACACATAAGGGGATTTTAAGACATTAATTTAATAAAAAATATTAATTTTATCTTAAATATATATTTTATGTTTAAATTATATTTTTAATTTTCTAATTGTCTTAAATTAAGACAATAAAAAAAATACTTTTTAAAAATAATTTTTTTACACTGAAGGTGTATCCAATTTGAAAGGCCCCAACCCGAATTTTGCATTCAATGGTATAGATTTTTGAAGAAGTCTTCATTGATAAACAAATTGATCCTTCTTGTTGGTTTGTTTGGTCAGATTAAATATTAAATGTAGTTCATTGTGGTCAGGGGATGTATGTAGGCTAGTTGCCATAATGAATATTTATGTTCTGACTGTCTGGTCATAATGGTGCCGCATTGAAGATCGACAGGTTTTAGAGATAGTACATATTTGAGCCAGAGACATGATTTTTTGAGCATTTTAAACATAACTGTGTAAAAAAGTTTGTATGCCAGCATGAGACTATTTCCAGTCAAACATAACACATGTTTGAATTTCCTTCATTGTGTTATTTGTCGATGTTCCTCCTTCAAGTTATCAAGGTCCTTTTTTTTTCATAAAAGTGTAGTTGCTGGCATAGCCATGGTAAAACTGCAAGCTACATATCAAGTTAGTGATTTAGACCGTCAATTAGAGTGTTGTATGTGACAATATTTGGAGAGTAGTAACTATGTTTCATTCCAGCTACCAACCTTAGAGCTTATCTTCCCTGCCCACCTTGTAGAGACCATTAATTAGTGTACTACAGGCAATAATATCAGGCAAAATTCCATATTGTATCATCTCAACAAATAAAACAAGAGCTTCATCTACTCTGCCTCTTTTTCAAATCCCATCAATTAGGGTGCTATATATATGTAACAATATCAGGAAAACAATGTGTGTGCCCCATTTTGGGAAAAATACCAAGTTCTTCCCCAATGCGATCCCCTTTACACAGAGCCTTTATGAGAGTGTTATAAGTGATAAAATTTGAATGTATTTCCATCTCTTTCATTTCAGCAAGAAGGGAGTTGATTCTATGCAGATCAGCAGAGTTACCAAGGAAATTTAAAAGTGTGGCGAAGGCTATGACATCGAGATGAAGGCATTCAATTATGGCTGAATGTAAAAGGTCCTAGGCCTTTTTTGTGTTTCTTGATTTACATATAGCATTAATGTACTGAGTGAAGTGCAAAACATTAAATTTGTGCGTGATGTGAGGAGGGGATTTCTCCTATTTGCGTGTGTGGTGAGATGAGGTTTTGTATTATTTTGTAGAATGAAGAGTAGTTGTTTGTTTAAAGAAGGGGCATATCCATTTAAATTTGTGCATCATCTTCATCTCCATCTTCATGTGGTTAACAGAGTAGAGTAGAGCAGAATAAAACCCTAAAATATCGTCTCATCCCTCATTAACAAATAAACATAAATGTAAATACAATTTTGCTCATGAGGAAATAAAAATGCCTATGTTTCTTGGTTAGCAGTTTATATTGATATAGTATAGTTTAATATATACTTTAAGTTTTAAAAAATTATCTTTATAAAAATTCTTAAATTTTCTTAATTAAATAAGGGTTATAAGATGAAAATTTATATTATCTTTCATATTTATATTTTGTAGTAGATATATTTTTTTAACTTTTAAATAATTATTTATAAAAATAGAAAGAATTAAAAAGTGAAAAATTGGAAATATTAGTTCCTACTGGGAACTATAGCGGAGGCTGGAAACTTTAAACAGTGATTAAAATTTGGTTGATCAACCAATCGGATTCAATTTTATTCAAGATTTGTTTTATATTTCTAACATGAATCAGTGAAGCTGCACATTTTTTACGGAAAATATTTCTCAAAATCATTTTGGCACTCTCAGATTGGAGGTGGAAATGGGTCTGCAGATTGTTAGAGGCTCTGCAGATACTACGAGGCAAGAGAGCACGCAAATTTCAAGGCTGTTGCAGATGTTGCAAATAGTCAGAGACTCCTCTAAACTTAAGAGGTAGGATGAAGGAGCTTACACATGTTCAAGAGCTGTTACCTAGTTTTCAAAGCCATGTCCCAATTTCAAGTAAATTTTGTATTGAGTACATCAAGGGCTGAGAGAGATCGATGTTTTTGTTCTTCTCCTTAAGCACAAAAGCTCACTCTGCTATTGTAGAATTTCTTTATAGGATTAGGGTTTTGTTTCCAGGGTTTAATAAATGCCTCACATAATGGCTTCATGGGCGATGGCATCCTCATATTCTACTCGTCACTACTATACAGATAGGTTAAAATGAAAAAAAGGAATAAAAAACAATTTTGTTTGTGATTTAGGATTTATGCTTGTAGCTAAAATGGCATGGCGCATGTGGCCCTTGTAGACAGGTGGGGGAATTATTTTGTTAACTAGTATTACAATATTTGCAGTTACTGTGCTAGCTAGGGTTTCTACAAACGTATATTTTATTACCTTTTTTGGAAATATTTAAAAGAAAACCTTGTCTGTCTAATTTCAATTTTCATGCTTAACAGTTTTGTTCTCCTCTGCATTTTCATCAAAGCATAAAGAATAGGGAATGCCATGAAATGTTGTAGTTGCAACTGCCTTGGTAGACATATATGCAAAATGTGGAAGAATAGATAAGACATTAATAATTACAGTGATATAAGATTTGACGAAGCCAAACATATTGTTGCATTTTATCAGGAGTGACACATATACTTCATGCCTCCTATTATGTACCTAACTTATTTGTAATGTTTTGTGTTCTAATTCTCCAATCTTCTACAAAATAAAATGGTGATACTTAAGCAAAATTAGGTTATTGTGGAGACATTGTATTCAAAACAATGCTTAGAAAATTCTTTCTATAGCCAAGATAGTGACTACTGTACTTTTTTATTAGAGACCATTTCTTTCTACAACCAAGATAGTGACTGTTGTACTTTTTATTCTCTTTGAATTTTAAGAGTTGGTTAAGGTCTTTTGGTCTGACTGATTTTTGGTTTGACCATCTACCAAAGCAAGAGAGGGCATGATTTTAGAGGGAGGCTCTTGCAGATTGTCAGCTAGATAGTCAGGGTAAGCTAAGACATGGCATTTTGCAGGAATTTTTATGTTTCTTGTGATACTTCCTACCGAGCTTTTACCATTGTCGGGGCCTACACCTCTTTGTCTCACCCCATTATTGCATTCATCTGTTTCGCTATCTCTAGTATCTTCATGCAAGTTCTTCAAGCTTTTGTGATGGAATAGCTTTTGTAAGATCAACATCAGGCAGTGATGTTCTTCTTGAAAGGTCCATGGTTTTCCATCTTGAAATGTATGGGCACAGGGCTTTAGATCTCTGTCCATTGAAAGTGACCTGCTTACTCAACATACTATGGAAGGATTAGTGGAGGTACCCTTTTCTGCTTTTTGTTTTACCTGGACATGTCTTTATGTTTTATTTTTTTAATTCTCTACCATTTACTGTCGATTTGCAGGTCTTCATTCTAAGTTTACTTTTGGATCTTTGAAGTCATTTCCTATGTCCAAATCATCAATTTGTCAATTGCCTTTAGGAGTTGCAGATTGAGAGACTGTTAGTGTCTTTTTTATAGACAATTGAAATGAACCATTCCTGACATTCAGAGAATTTTTGGGTTGTTCTGGCTTTTGCAATTTTGTTCACTAAATAGGTTCTTTTATTTTCTTGGCAACAACCCGCTACCACAGTTCGAAAATTCTGCACCTGAAATCCATAGTTTTTAAATCTTAATATCTTCCAGTATAAAATTTGGAGTCTGAACTAAACAGGACAATTTGTGAATATGCATGGGAACTCATTTGATTGCAGCCATCGCTACTGTAATGTAGAAAATTGAATATATTTTCCAAAACCTTGCAAAACCATTATTACAACTTAGGCTTATGAACTCATTTGACTAGAGCCATGGCTACTATAATGTCAAAAATTAAAGATATCCCCAAGAAAGAAATTGTAACTAAAATCTTGTTTCTTTAGTCAAAAATAGGGTTAGGGTTAGTAATTTTTCTGAAATGCTTACCTATTTTCTTTGCAATTTAATCCCAATAAATTAAAAAAATCTTCATCCTTTGGTTTACCAAGTTATCCCCAACAAAGAAATTTGCTACGATGGCTTGTAATCTCTATTATGTCTCTCAATTCTCATTGACAGCTTGTCTACAGTTTGAAGCACATAATCAAAAAAAGATTCATACAAAAATTTTGCTGACACAATGATCAGCTTGACAAAGTGCCAAGGGAAATCCCTTTTGACTTACGAAGGTTAAGATAACTGCAGTATCCCATCATTCGCTTAAGGTGTTCAATGATTTATGTACTACTTCTTCAAGATACCTTCTGATATTTTAAAATGATCATTTTAAATAGAGAAAATTTGATACTTAAAACACTATCTTTAAAACAGAACATCTTATGTATTTCAAAAGAGAAAAACATGGAAGTTTATAGGAAAAATTATTAATTTGCTCATTTGTTGAATATCTTGTCTTCCCTTCATTTTTTAGGATGGAGGTCATGAAGATGTGTCTCTCGACAATGAGGCTCCGCCTAGTAAGCCAATCCAACAATCAATTAAATGATCCGTGATAGCAAAGCCCATAATCAACAGTAGTTTTTCAGATACCAACTATTTCTTGCTGACTACAACCTATGTTCTGATCCAGTTTACTATGTATTTATTAGCTACTCCTATTGCAAAATCATTCACAATGGCATGTTTGGATCACTGTGTTTAATCAATTTCCAATGAAATTTCATCCATCTTAAAAAAAAATGCCTACTTTAAGAATTCAAACTAGCCTAATCCTACTCAGCAATATGGAGCTTATATATGTTTGTAAATAAAATTTAACATACATGATATGATAGTCTGATTTAAGGCTTCTGAACATGCTTTAAATGTTGAACCTTAGATGCTTCAAGCACCTTTTTCTTAGTGGTCTCCTCAGCAAATTTTTGGATTGATATAGTTCTGCATTAGGAGACACATTTTGTTTGGGATTTTCCAGGACCCACTTCACACACTTCTTTCTAAGGCAGTGAATAGTTGACACATGACAGAAAATAGGAAATTAATAATACAAAGAACAAGATAACAAATTAAGTATTATTCTACCACTTTGCAGAGACGTACTCTGAATTACAATGAAGCAATAGACCATTGCAATAGAGCAAGCTCCCACTTACCATGGAGCAAGATACAACACATCATGGTGATGATACGATCTGACTACTCTAAGAAACTAAGCTTAAATGCTTAATAACACCAGGATAAAGCTAACTAATTCTGTGTTTGACTCTCATCCTAACCAGCCAAGTACTACAACCTAACCATCCAACCCCTGCAACAGAGACATACTCTGAATTACAATGATGCAATATACCACTGCAATAGAGCAAGCTCCCACTTACCATGGAGTAAGATACAACACATGATGGACCTAACCATCCAACCCCTGCAACAGAGACATACTCTGAATTACAATGATGCAATATACCACTGCAATAGAGCAAGCTCCCACTTACCATGGAGCAAGATACAACACATGATGGTGATAATATGATCTGATTGCTCTAAGAAACTAAGTTTAAATGCTTAATAACACCAGGATTAAGTAAAGCTAACCAATTCTATGTGTGACTCTCATCCTAACCAGCCAAGTAATACAACCTAACCATCCAAGCTCTGCAACTGAATCAAACTAACTTTAGAGTCATCCATGATCATGTCTGCCAAATTTAGTGCGGGAGAAGCTGAGCTAGTAAGGCGTATGGTTTCAATGCTATCCTCAATTGTGGAGAAACTCTCCAGCAGAAGAAAACAAACCAATTGCCAAAGGCAAGCGATTCCATATATATATGTGTGTGTGTGTGTGTGTGTGTGTGTGAGTAAAATGTTAGACTACACTTATTAAGATGGTCAAGCATGGAGAAACCCACTAGCAAGTTATACATAACCGTTGTCAAAGGCAGACAATCTCAATGAGCCAAAGTTCATATCTAATTTAAGACAATGGCTCCAATATAGTCAACTCTTCCATCTGACTGAATCAAGGAATAGAAAACATGATGCCATATATATGTATATGTGTATATACAAGCAAATCTATCATGTACATTTTTAACACTTAAAACATAAACAAGTAAAATATGTTGGGATCATAATGGCAATGGTTCGGTAAGCCAAAGGGTGATTTAATTTTCCAGACACAAAGATGTGAGGAGACAGTAGCTCAGTCATAAAACAAACTAAAGTGCCAGTAAATGTGTCATATTGAAATTCTAGTTGATCTGTACTTGTTAATTAAAACTTCTTAAATCTTTTAGATGGTATTAACATGTTACTATTATTATATAGCAAAGGCACTAGGATATCCTTTCCTGAGCCCATATCTGCAGTCAGTGGGATCAAGTTATACAAATGGAGAAAACTTAGTAGTTGTAGGTGCAAGCGTACGAGGCACCAACTTCATTTCCCCTCTTTCTCTTACTGTTTAGATCAATCAATTCAAGATCTTCAAGCAGCAGGTTCTCTATACCATCTAGCAATGGGGTCTATTTTCTACATACTTTGATGTCAGAGTAGTTTGTTTGCACTGCATTAATTTGCAAGATTCTTCTGGGTTAGACTGCTAGATTGTTCCTTGTTTAATACATCTGAATTAATGTTTTAAGCTCTTTTCATTTTAACAATTTACCTAAACTTTTGTCATTGATTTTTTGTGCTTCAGGTCCTCAGATCTTTCTTCCAAGTGAAGAGGCATTCAGGCCAGGGATTTACATGATATAAATATGGGGAAATGACTTTACTTATAGCTATCAAACTCTCAAACTCACCATAGCCCAGGTCCAACAGACTATTCTTCCCAACGTTGCCAAATCTATCGCTAGATCTATCATGGTACATACATCTAACTCTAAACTTTAAGCTAGCTATACATATTCTTACGTTTTTTCTAGTTTTTTAATCCAAATGAGTTAAAACAAATCAAGTTTATAAATAATTAAACATAAAATTCAAAACAAGATAAGAGATATTTTTGCATTGAAAATAAAATTTAAGTAATATCTAAAGGTGGGATTGACAAGAACTGTACAATGAATGAGAAAGGACAATCTTGGTGAAGGATGTTGGGCCCCAAGGGTGTGGTCCCTTTGGACCAACATGGGTGCTCTACATCCTTCAACCAAGCAGTGCAGTTGTATAACAGAATGCTTCAAGTAGCACAGGCTAAGGTTCGCAAACAGCTCCCACAAGCAAACATTGTCTATGTCAAAACCTATGACATTCTCTATGACTTCATCGCTAGTCCTTCTAACCATGGTACATATAACATCTTAAATACGCACTGCCTAAAAATTCTTTGTTTTTTTCTAAGTATTTACTTCTTTTAGTATAAATGAAGATATAATTGCTTAAGAAATATATAATGTTGTATATAGAAACATAATCTTATATGTTTAGATGCAATTTTGTAATGAGTTTTTTTATCATATATTGTTACTTTGAATATGAAATCCACACAAGCAAATATTCCAGGACTCATTTTCCTTTTTTCAACCTTCAATTCAAAACCTCATATCAACACCCTCACACAAGATTTTTAGACAGATTCAAAGATTATTATGTTACAAATTGATCTTTTGGCATGCATTTGTGTGGTTGGATTCAAGGAAACTACAAAAGCTTGCTGTGGGGTAGGAGGGAAATATAAGTAACACTACACTTTGCAGAGATACAATTTCCAACTACCCAAAATTCAAATAGAGTCTGGATATTTGATGTCTATTTTCAGGTATATCCTTCTCTAGCAGTTTGTTTTAGTATTTTGGCATCTCCACCAAGATTACAATCTGATTTGAATGTCTTAGACCACTACAAAATGGATAATTCTAAAAGTTGTGCTTGGTCAAATCGATAAAAAATTATGCAGGGCAAGAATGTGTTGAAAGATTTTAATATAATTGAGGAAGCTCTAGGGGAAAATCTTGTATTCGTGAAGAACTTCACCATCAATGTCCCAAATAATATCCTAGAGATGCACTTTTCTTAGGCTGGTAAAGGAACATGTTGTGAGTCTCAAGAAGAAATCTATGGACCTTTGATATCAACTATTATAGTTGATCCTGGTAAGTAAAATCTTTGTGTAAAAATTATTTATTGTTTCCCATTTCCCAAGAATGCCAAGGGAATAGCTTGAATTCTTTTAATCATGTAGTAATTACTTAAATTATGGTGTTCTAATAAATTTCTTGTTATCCCTCCATTTTCTGCTGGTATCTGATATTGTTGAATATCTATCTGGCAGAATTCAAGTACCATATTCCAAAGAACATTAGCAATATTAAAATAGCTATAATTATTGTTGTAGTGGTGACTTTGGGCATTTTGTTGATTATTTCTGCAATCTTTATCAAGAAGACAAAAATGTGGGAAAACATCTTCAACTCTGTGAGTAATTTTCAAAATTGATACCATCTAATTCCATCAATGTTTTTTCTTTATGACTTACAATTCATTTGTGAGTTATTCTTGTATGTGGTTGGAGGCTTAGCAGAATTAAAGAAAATGATAGGCAATCATTTCAGCTTAAGGTTGCAACAAAAAAATTTGATCCAAAAAATAATATAGGAGAAGGTGGATTTGGTACGGTTTACAAGGTATATTGATATGCATCCTAAAATTTCAGTTGAGTTTACATGGTCAATAAAATCATGAAACACATGCATAGCATTTATATTGGTGCTTCTTAGAGAAGTATGAAATGCTTATTAAACTATTATTGTAAGTTTATAACGGAGAATCTCTATTGTGCAAGGCATACTAACTAGTGGAAGAAAAGTAGCAATAAAGCAACTGTCACACTTGTCCAAACAAGGGAATCGCGAGTTTATGATTGAAGTAACCACAATATCTGCGATGCAACATCCAAATCTTGTTAAAATTTGTGGATCTTGTTAAAATTTATGGTTGTTGTGTAGAAGGAGGAGAGCTTCTCCTAGTATATGAATAGATGGAAAATGGCAACCTTGCTCAAGCTTTATTTGGTAAAGCCATCCTATGCCTATATCCAATTCCACTGGACATAAAACCCATTGTTCATTTGCTATAAACTATTAAGTCCTAATTCTCATTTTTGTCTCTGACAGGTTGCTATAACCATGGGTGACCCTCCATATAGTGAGCCTGTACAGAAAATTAGAAAAGCACAGTTGGGTATAAGCATTCACAATGTCTACTGTGTTGATGCCAATGGCCTTGTACTTAAGGAGGACAAACTTCACCTAACAACAAAGTCTCAGGTGAAACTAGGAAAACTCTTGGCAGATACATATATATAAAATGGATCTAGTACTCAATGCAGATCTAATGGTTAGTGAGAAACATATTTCTCTTTTTGCAGTATCAGATTGTGAGCATTTGCTGCCCTATAATCTGAAGTGAAACATAGTTAAGTATCCACTATCCTTATCAATGATGATGCATATGCTTTTAGTGATTATGTACTATTCTTTATAAACCTGCAAAGAAACAATGAAATTAATAAGAAAAAATAGTATTTTCTATTTGGTTGATAAAAACATTGAAGTTCTACAGAAGCTGCTTGAGTTCAAGAAAATCCAGTGTAAAATGATATCAACTATTCTGTCAGTCTTTGGCAGGAACTTCGCTGCCCTGCAGCTCTTGTTTTATAAAGTTTATACATTGAATGATTTTACTTATTATATATATATATTTTAACTAAAAATAATAATTTATAAAAATGGCACACAAATATTCGGTGTACCCAATTGCACACCTAAAGTGTAATAGCTAGTTTATTTCCCTCTTCTCCTTATTTTCCCTCCCTTATTCGACATGCATTTTCCTTTTTCCCTCATTTTTTAACGATTTCTTCCATAGAATACCGGAAATATGACCTACAATGGACACTCATTGATAGAATTTGTGCCACAAAGAACATCCACTTACATTAGCCAGCATCATTTGCACTATGTGGAAATGACTGTAAGGGGAAACACTAGATTTCTCTGGCCAATGCCAAGGTGTCAGGTCAAGATACTGTGAGTTTTTAACTTTTTTATGCATGCATTGCTTTCAACTACACCATTTTCTCAATTATGTGACCATACTGATTTGTGTTGCTTACAGACCTACTGCACGAACTTTTGAGACATGAGAAGCAAGCAGGCATCAAACTAGATCTAGATTTTGATGTCTTTATGAAGGTAAGTACTTCTTCCAGAGGGTTGTTTTTTATTAGAAGTTCCTCAAATGAAATCTTTCTTTATGATATCTGCCACTTATTGCACACTGAGTTGCACTATGGCCACAAGAAACAATAATTGAGGGCCAGAAGACTAGCCTTATCATAGACTATGTATTGAAGGTTTGTTTTCAAAACTTTTATATTAAGCGGTACAAATTCTTCATAGATTTTAAATATTAAGATTATTCACCTGGGTAACTGCGCCTTTATGCGTTGTAGCTTCTGGGACTGGAAATTTGTGCTGATAAAATAATAGGAAATCAAATGCATCATGAAGTCTCTGGAGGTCAAAAGAAGATTCACTACAGGTGACATATCCAAGGAAATGAGCCACCAACAAGGTAGAAAGCCTCTCCAATCTTTATTCAGTACTTGTACTTACAAGCATATTAGATGATAGGTGTAGTAATCATGATATTTGTATATAGTTAAACCAATAGTTATCAATCAACTAACCTTCTTGGACTATACCCTTTAAATTGGGATGTTGCTAAAGCTTAACTAGTTCTATTCATAAATTCATACTACTTAAATAGGCTCATTCCTCTGCCTATGGGGAACATTTTGAAGCAGAGAAGGCTCTTTAAAACATTTAGTGATACATATTTTGGTTGTTTAGGTACATAAGAACCTTAAACACCTTTGGAGATACTTGTATTGGCCAACCACACAGAAGAATGATTATGCTTCTATTATGTTCTATTGTGCATGCAACCAATCTACGCCCTTATATTAGAATCTTTGCTTATACTAGAAGTTTCCAATGCCTTATTGACCATGGGAATCTATCCTATACATTTGATAAGTGATATGCCTATGATTCAGTGTTAGCATAGTTGCATATTTGTATAAATTAGTTTTTCAAAATGGTTTTCTTCACTCTCTATGACAATACCATTGATACAATTATAGATACAGAGTTGTTCTTCTATACCTTTTAGACACATTATGGATTCCATATAGCATTATTTTGGATTGGGAATCTCAATTACATAACTGTTATTGCCTATTAGCTCTCCTAACCCATAATCACAAGAAGAGCATCAAGAAGGAAGCTTGCTGGACCATTTCAATCATAACCACAAGAAACAAAGAACAAATTCAGGTCTTTCTATTTGTTATCTAGACTAGAGAAGTATCTTTGTTGAATGGTGTGAAATTAAATTATTTTAAGGTTTGCTATTTGTTAATGTATATTTTGGTTTTCAAGTTGTGATCAATGCAAACATCATTCCTCCACTTGTTCAGCTCCTTCAAACTGCTGAGTTTGATATTAAGAAAGAAGCAGCATGGGCCATATCAAATGTAACTTCTGGTGGTACAAATGAACAA
>VDFB02276481.1:0-24324 GCA_007258455.2 Sequoia sempervirens
ATTTCCAGTCAAACATAACACTTGTTTGAATTTCCTTCATTGTGCTATTTGTCGATGTTCCTCCTTCAAGTTATGAAGGTCCTATTTTTTTCATAAAAGCGTAGTTGTTGGCATAGCCATGGTAAAACTACAAGCTACATATCGAGTTAGTGATTTAGACCATCAATTAGAGTGTTGTATGTGACAATATTTGGAGAGTAGTAACTATGTTTCATTCCAGCTACCAACCTTAGAGCTTATCTTCCCTACCCACCTTGTAGAGACCATTAATTAATGTACTGCAGGCAATAATATCAGGCGAAATGCTAGATTGTATCATCTCAACAAATAAAACAAGAGCTTCATCTACTCTGCCTCTTTTTCAAATCCCATCAATTAGGGTGCTATATATATGTAACAATATCAGGAAAACAATGTGTGTGCCCCATTTTGGGAAAAATACCAAGTTCTTCCCCAATGCGATCCCCTTTACACAGAGCCTTTATGAGAGTGTTATAAGTGATAAAATTTGAATGTATTTCCATCTCTTTCATTTCAGCAAGAAGGGAGTTGATTCTATGCAGATCAGCAGAGTTACCAAGGAAATTTAAAAGTGTGGCGAAGGCTATGACATCGAGATGAAGGCATTCAATTATGGCTGAATGTAAAAGGTCCTAGGCCTTTTTTGTGTTTCTTGATTTACATATAGCATTAATGTACTGAGTGAAGTGCAAAACATTAAATTTGTGCGTGATGTGAGGAGGGGATTTCTCCTATTTGCGTGTGTGGTGAGATGAGGTTTTGTATTATTTTGTAGAATGAAGAGTAGTTGTTTGTTTAAAGAAGGGGCATATCCATTTAAATTTGTGCATCATCTTCATCTCCATCTTCATGTGGTTAACAGAGTAGAGTAGAGCAGAATAAAACCCTAAAATATCGTCTCATCCCTCATTAACAAATAAACATAAATGTAAATACAATTTTGCTCATGAGGAAATAAAAATGCCTATGTTTCTTGGTTAGCAGTTTATATTGATATAGTATAGTTTAATATATACTTTAAGTTTTAAAAAATTATCTTTATAAAAATTCTTAAATTTTCTTAATTAAATAAGGGTTATAAGATGAAAATTTATATTATCTTTCATATTTATATTTTGTAGTAGATATATTTTTTTAACTTTTAAATAATTATTTATAAAAATAGAAAGAATTAAAAAGTGAAAAATTGGAAATATTAGTTCCTACTGGGAACTATAGCGGAGGCTGGAAACTTTAAACAGTGATTAAAATTTGGTTGATCAACCAATCGGATTCAATTTTATTCAAGATTTGTTTTATATTTCTAACATGAATCAGTGAAGCTGCACATTTTTTACGGAAAATATTTCTCAAAATCATTTTGGCACTCTCAGATTGGAGGTGGAAATGGGTCTGCAGATTGTTAGAGGCTCTGCAGATACTACGAGGCAAGAGAGCACGCAAATTTCAAGGCTGTTGCAGATGTTGCAAATAGTCAGAGACTCCTCTAAACTTAAGAGGTAGGATGAAGGAGCTTACACATGTTCAAGAGCTGTTACCTAGTTTTCAAAGCCATGTCCCAATTTCAAGTAAATTTTGTATTGAGTACATCAAGGGCTGAGAGAGATCGATGTTTTTGTTCTTCTCCTTAAGCACAAAAGCTCACTCTGCTATTGTAGAATTTCTTTATAGGATTAGGGTTTTGTTTCCAGGGTTTAATAAATGCCTCACATAATGGCTTCATGGGCGATGGCATCCTCATATTCTACTCGTCACTACTATACAGATAGGTTAAAATGAAAAAAAGGAATAAAAAACAATTTTGTTTGTGATTTAGGATTTATGCTTGTAGCTAAAATGGCATGGCGCATGTGGCCCTTGTAGACAGGTGGGGGAATTATTTTGTTAACTAGTATTACAATATTTGCAGTTACTGTGCTAGCTAGGGTTTCTACAAACGTATATTTTATTACCTTTTTTGGAAATATTTAAAAGAAAACCTTGTCTGTCTAATTTCAATTTTCATGCTTAACAGTTTTGTTCTCCTCTGCATTTTCATCAAAGCATAAAGAATAGGGAATGCCATGAAATGTTGTAGTTGCAACTGCCTTGGTAGACATATATGCAAAATGTGGAAGAATAGATAAGACATTAATAATTACAGTGATATAAGATTTGACGAAGCCAAACATATTGTTGCATTTTATCAGGAGTGACACATATACTTCATGCCTCCTATTATGTACCTAACTTATTTGTAATGTTTTGTGTTCTAATTCTCCAATCTTCTACAAAATAAAATGGTGATACTTAAGCAAAATTAGGTTATTGTGGAGACATTGTATTCAAAACAATGCTTAGAAAATTCTTTCTATAGCCAAGATAGTGACTACTGTACTTTTTTATTAGAGACCATTTCTTTCTACAACCAAGATAGTGACTGTTGTACTTTTTATTCTCTTTGAATTTTAAGAGTTGGTTAAGGTCTTTTGGTCTGACTGATTTTTGGTTTGACCATCTACCAAAGCAAGAGAGGGCATGATTTTAGAGGGAGGCTCTTGCAGATTGTCAGCTAGATAGTCAGGGTAAGCTAAGACATGGCATTTTGCAGGAATTTTTATGTTTCTTGTGATACTTCCTACCGAGCTTTTACCATTGTCGGGGCCTACACCTCTTTGTCTCACCCCATTATTGCATTCATCTGTTTCGCTATCTCTAGTATCTTCATGCAAGTTCTTCAAGCTTTTGTGATGGAATAGCTTTTGTAAGATCAACATCAGGCAGTGATGTTCTTCTTGAAAGGTCCATGGTTTTCCATCTTGAAATGTATGGGCACAGGGCTTTAGATCTCTGTCCATTGAAAGTGACCT
Organism: Sequoia sempervirens; assembly: GCA_007258455.2. Classification (NCBI taxonomy): domain Eukaryota; kingdom Viridiplantae; phylum Streptophyta; class Pinopsida; order Cupressales; family Cupressaceae; genus Sequoia; species Sequoia sempervirens. The sequence continues at coordinate 2,871 of VDFB02276481.1, forward strand.
GCTTACTCAACATACTATGGAAGGATTAGTGGAGGTACCCTTTTCTGCTTTTTGTTTTACCTGGACATGTCTTTATGTTTTATTTTTTTAATTCTCTACCATTTACTGTCGATTTGCAGGTCTTCATTCTAAGTTTACTTTTGGATCTTTGAAGTCATTTCCTATGTCCAAATCATCAATTTGTCAATTGCCTTTAGGAGTTGCAGATTGAGAGACTGTTAGTGTCTTTTTTATAGACAATTGAAATGAACCATTCCTGACATTCAGAGAATTTTTGGGTTGTTCTGGCTTTTGCAATTTTGTTCACTAAATAGGTTCTTTTATTTTCTTGGCAACAACCCGCTACCACAGTTCGAAAATTCTGCACCTGAAATCCATAGTTTTTAAATCTTAATATCTTCCAGTATAAAATTTGGAGTCTGAACTAAACAGGACAATTTGTGAATATGCATGGGAACTCATTTGATTGCAGCCATCGCTACTGTAATGTAGAAAATTGAATATATTTTCCAAAACCTTGCAAAACCATTATTACAACTTAGGCTTATGAACTCATTTGACTAGAGCCATGGCTACTATAATGTCAAAAATTAAAGATATCCCCAAGAAAGAAATTGTAACTAAAATCTTGTTTCTTTAGTCAAAAATAGGGTTAGGGTTAGTAATTTTTCTGAAATGCTTACCTATTTTCTTTGCAATTTAATCCCAATAAATTAAAAAAATCTTCATCCTTTGGTTTACCAAGTTATCCCCAACAAAGAAATTTGCTACGATGGCTTGTAATCTCTATTATGTCTCTCAATTCTCATTGACAGCTTGTCTATAGTTTGAAGCACATAATCAAAAAAAGATTCATACAAAAATGTTGCTGACACAATGATTAGCTTGACAAAGTGCCAAGGGAAATCCCTTTTGACTTACGAAGGTTAAGATAACTGCAGTATCCCATCATTCGCTTAAGGTGTTCAATGATTTATGTACTACTTCTTCAAGATACCTTCTGATATTTTAAAATGATCATTTTAAATAGAGCAAATTTGATACTTAAAACACTATCTTTAAAACAGAACATCTTATGTATTTCAAAAGAGAAAAACATGGAAGTTTATAGGAAAAATTATTAATTTGCTCGTTTGTTGAATATCTTGTCTTCCCTTCATTTTTTAGGATGGAGGTCATGAAGATGTGTCTCTCGACAATGAGGCTCCACCTAGTAAGCCAATCCAACAATCAATTAAATGATCTGTGATAGCAAAGCCCATAATCAACAGTAGTTTTTCAGATACCAACTATTTCTTGCTGACTACAACCTATGTTCTGATCCAGTTTACTATGTATTTATTAGCTACTCCTATTGCAAAATCATTCACAATGGCATGTTTGGATCACTGTGTTTAATCAATTTCCAATGAAATTTTATCCATCTTAAAAAAAATTCCTACTTTAAGAATTCAAACTAGCCTGATCCTACTCAGCAATATGGAGCTTATATATGTCTGTAAATAAAATTTAACATGCATGATATGATAGTCTGATTTAAGGCTTCTGAACATGCTTTAAATGTTGAACCTTAGATGCTTCAAGCACCTTTTTCTTAGTGGTCTCCTCAGCAAATTTTTGGATTGATATAGTTCTGCATTAGGAGACACATTTTGTTTGGGATTTTCCAGGACCCACTTCACACACTTCTTTCTAAGGTAGTGAATAGTTGACACATGACAGAAAATAGGAAATTAATAATACAAAGAACAAGATAACAAATTAAGTATTATTCTACCACTTTGCAGAGACGTACTCTGAATTACAATGAAGCAATAGACCATTGCAATAGAGCAAGCTCCCACTTACCATGGAGCAAGATACAACACATCATGGTGATGATACGATCTGACTACTCTAAGAAACTAAGCTTAAATGCTTAATAACACTAGGATAAAGCTAACTAATTCTGTGTTTGACTCTCATCCTAACCAGCCAAGTACTACAACCTAACCATCCAACCCCTGCAACAGAGACATACTCTGAATTACAATGATGCAATATACCACTGCAATAGAGCAAGCTCCCACTTACCATGGAGCAAGATACAACACATGATGGTGATAATATGATCTGATTGCTCTAAGAAACTAAGTTTAAATGCTTAATAACACCAGGATTAAGTAAAGCTAACCAATTCTATGTGTGACTCTCATCCTAACCAGCCAAGTAATACAACCTAACCATCCAAGCTCTGCAACTGAATCAAACTAACTTTAGAGTCATCCATGATCATGTCTGCCAAATTTAGTGCGGGAGAAGCTGAGCTAGTAAGGCGTATGGTTTCAATGCTATCCTCAATTGTGGAGAAACTCTCCAGCAGAAGAAAACAAACCAATTGCCAAAGGCAAGCGATTCCATATATATATGTGTGTGTGTGTGTGTGTGTGTGTGTGAGTAAAATGTTAGACTACACTTATTAAGATGGTCAAGCATGGAGAAACCCACTAGCAAGTTATACATAACCGTTGTCAAAGGCAGACAATCTCAATGAGCCAAAGTTCATATCTAATTTAAGACAATGGCTCCAATATAGTCAACTCTTCCATCTGACTGAATCAAGGAATAGAAAACATGATGCCATATATATGTATATGTGTATATACAAGCAAATCTATCATGTACATTTTTAACACTTAAAACATAAACAAGTAAAATATGTTGGGATCATAATGGCAATGGTTCGGTAAGCCAAAGGGTGATTTAATTTTCCAGACACAAAGATGTGAGGAGACAGTAGCTCAGTCATAAAACAAACTAAAGTGCCAGTAAATGTGTCATATTGAAATTCTAGTTGATCTGTACTTGTTAATTAAAACTTCTTAAATCTTTTAGATGGTATTAACATGTTACTATTATTATATAGCAAAGGCACTAGGATATCCTTTCCTGAGCCCATATCTGCAGTCAGTGGGATCAAGTTATACAAATGGAGAAAACTTAGTAGTTGTAGGTGCAAGCGTACGAGGCACCAACTTCATTTCCCCTCTTTCTCTTACTGTTTAGATCAATCAATTCAAGATCTTCAAGCAGCAGGTTCTCTATACCATCTAGCAATGGGGTCTATTTTCTACATACTTTGATGTCAGAGTAGTTTGTTTGCACTGCATTAATTTGCAAGATTCTTCTGGGTTAGACTGCTAGATTGTTCCTTGTTTAATACATCTGAATTAATGTTTTAAGCTCTTTTCATTTTAACAATTTACCTAAACTTTTGTCATTGATTTTTTGTGCTTCAGGTCCTCAGATCTTTCTTCCAAGTGAAGAGGCATTCAGGCCAGGGATTTACATGATATAAATATGGGGAAATGACTTTACTTATAGCTATCAAACTCTCAAACTCACCATAGCCCAGGTCCAACAGACTGTTCTTCCCAACGTTGCCAAATCTATTGCTAGATCTATCATGGTACATACATCTAACTCTAAACTTTAAGCTAGCTATACATATTCTTACGTTTTTTCTAGTTTTTTAATCCAAATGAGTTAAAACAAATCAAGTTTATAAATAATTAAACATAAAATTCAAAACAAGATAAGAGATATTTTTGCATTGAAAATAAAATTTAAGTAATATCTAAAGGTGGGATTGACAAGAACTGTACAATGAATGAGAAAGGACAATCTTGGTGAAGGATGTTGGGCCCCAAGGGTGTGGTCCCTTTGGACCAACATGGGTGCTCTACATCCTTCAACCAAGCAGTGCAGTTGTATAACAGAATGCTTCAAGTAGCACAGGCTAAGGTTCGCAAACAGCTCCCACAAGCAAACATTGTCTATGTCAAAACCTATGACATTCTCTATGACTTCATCGCTAGTCCTTCTAACCATGGTACATATAACATCTTAAATACGCACTGCCTAAAAATTCTTTGTTTTTTTCTAAGTATTTACTTCTTTTAGTATAAATGAAGATATAATTGCTTAAGAAATATATAATGTTGTATATAGAAACATAATCTTATATGTTTAGATGCAATTTTGTAATGAGTTTTTTTATCATATATTGTTACTTTGAATATGAAATCCACACAAGCAAATATTCCAGGACTCATTTTCCTTTTTTCAACCTTCAATTCAAAACCTCATATCAACACCCTCACACAAGATTTTTAGACAGATTCAAAGATTATTATGTTACAAATTGATCTTTTGGCATGCATTTGTGTGGTTGGATTCAAGGAAACTACAAAAGCTTGCTGTGGGGTAGGAGGGAAATATAAGTAACACTACACTTTGCAGAGATACAATTTCCAACTACCCAAAATTCAAATAGAGTCTGGATATTTGATGTCTATTTTCGGGTATATCCTTCTCTAGCAGTTTGTTTTAGTATTTTGGCATCTCCACCAAGATTACAATCTGATTTGAATGTCTTAGACCACTACAAAATGGATAATTCTAAAAGTTGTGCTTGGTCAAATCGATAAACAATTATGCAGGGCAAGAATGTGTTGAAAGATTTTAATATAATTGAGGAAGCTCTAGGGGAAAATCTTGTATTCGTGAAGAACTTCACCATCAATGTCCCAAATAATATCCTAGAGATGCACTTTTCTTAGGCTGGTAAAGGAACATGTTGTGAGTCTCAAGAAGAAATCTATGGACCTTTGATATCAACTATTATAGTTGATCCTGGTAAGTAAAATCTTTGTGTAAAAATTATTTATTGTTTCCCATTTCCCAAGAATGCCAAGGGAATAGCTTGAATTCTTTTAATCATGTAGTAATTACTTAAATTATGGTGTTCTAATAAATTTCTTGTTATCCCTCCATTTTCTGCTGGTATCTGATATTGCTGAATATCTATCTGGCAGAATTCAAGTACCATATTCCAAAGAACATTAGCAATATTAAAATAGCTATAATTATTGTTGTAGTGGTGACTTTGGGCATTTTGTTGATTATTTCTGCAATCTTTATCAAGAAGACAAAAATGTGGGAAAACATCTTCAACTCTGTGAGTAATTTTCAAAATTGATACCATCTAATTCCATCAATGTTTTTTCTTTATGACTTACAATTCATTTGTGAGTTATTCTTGTATGTGGTTGGAGGCTTAGCAGAATTAAAGAAAATGATAGGCAATCATTTCAGCTTAAGGTTGCAACAAAAAAATTTGATCCAAAAAATAATATAGGAGAAGGTGGATTTGGTACGGTTTACAAGGTATATTGATATGCATCCTAAAATTTCAGTTGAGTTTACATGGTCAATAAAATCATGAAACACATGCATAGCATTTATATTGGTGCTTCTTAGAGAAGTATGAAATGCTTATTAAACTATTATTGTAAGTTTATAACGGAGAATCTCTATTGTGCAAGGCATACTAACTAGTGGAAGAAAAGTAGCAATAAAGCAACTGTCACACTTGTCCAAACAAGGGAATCGCGAGTTTATGATTGAAGTAACCACAATATCTGCGATGCAACATCCAAATCTTGTTAAAATTTGTGGATCTTGTTAAAATTTATGGTTGTTGTGTAGAAGGAGGAGAGCTTCTCCTAGTATATGAATAGATGGAAAATGGCAACCTTGCTCAAGCTTTATTTGGTAAAGCCATCCTATGCCTATATCCAATTCCACTGGACATAAAACCCATTGTTCATTTGCTATAAACTATTAAGTCCTAATTCTCATTTTTGTCTCTGACAGGTTGCTATAACCATGGGTGACCCTCCATATAGTGAGCCTGTACAGAAAATTAGAAAAGCACAGTTGGGTATAAGCATTCACAATGTCTACTGTGTTGATGCCAATGGCCTTGTACTTAAGGAGGACAAACTTCACCTAACAACAAAGTCTCAGGTGAAACTAGGAAAACTCTTGGCAGATACATATATATAAAATGGATCTAGTACTCAATGCAGATCTAATGGTTAGTGAGAAACATATTTCTCTTTTTGCAGTATCAGATTGTGAGCATTTGCTGCCCTATAATCTGAAGTGAAACATAGTTAAGTATCCACTATCCTTATCAATGATGATGCATATGCTTTTAGTGATTATGTACTATTCTTTATAAACCTGCAAAGAAACAATGAAATTAATAAGAAAAAATAGTATTTTCTATTTGGTTGATAAAAACATTGAAGTTCTACAGAAGCTGCTTGAGTTCAAGAAAATCCAGTGTAAAATGATATCAACTATTCTGTCAGTCTTTGGCAGGAACTTCGCTGCCCTGCAGCTCTTGTTTTATAAAGTTTATACATTGAATGATTTTACTTATTATATATATATATTTTAACTAAAAATAATAATTTATAAAAATGGCACACAAATATTCGGTGTACCCAATTGCACACCTAAAGTGTAATAGCTAGTTTATTTCCCTCTTCTCCTTATTTTCCCTCCCTTATTCGACATGCATTTTCCTTTTTCCCTCATTTTTTAACGATTTCTTCCATAGAATACCGGAAATATGACCTACAATGGACACTCATTGATAGAATTTGTGCCACAAAGAACATCCACTTACATTAGCCAGCATCATTTGCACTATGTGGAAATGACTGTAAGGGGAAACACTAGATTTCTCTGGCCAATGCCAAGGTGTCAGGTCAAGATACTGTGAGTTTTTAACTTTTTTATGCATGCATTGCTTTCAACTACACCATTTTCTCAATTATGTGACCATACTGATTTGTGTTGCTTACAGACCTACTGCACGAACTTTTGAGACATGAGAAGCAAGCAGGCATCAAACTAGATCTAGATTTTGATGTCTTTATGAAGGTAAGTACTTCTTCCAGAGGGTTGTTTTTTATTAGAAGTTCCTCAAATGAAATCTTTCTTTATGATATCTGCCACTTATTGCACACTGAGTTGCACTATGGCCACAAGAAACAATAATTGAGGGCCAGAAGACTAGCCTTATCATAGACTATGTATTGAAGGTTTGTTTTCAAAACTTTTATATTAAGCGGTACAAATTCTTCATAGATTTTAAATATTAAGATTATTCACCTGGGTAACTGCGCCTTTATGCGTTGTAGCTTCTGGGACTGGAAATTTGTGCTGATAAAATAATAGGAAATCAAATGCATCATGAAGTCTCTGGAGGTCAAAAGAAGATTCACTACAGGTGACATATCCAAGGAAATGAGCCACCAACAAGGTAGAAAGCCTCTCCAATCTTTATTCAGTACTTGTACTTACAAGCATATTAGATGATAGGTGTAGTAATCATGATATTTGTATATAGTTAAACCAATAGTTATCAATCAACTAACCTTCTTGGACTATACCCTTTAAATTGGGATGTTGCTAAAGCTTAACTAGTTCTATTCATAAATTCATACTACTTAAATAGGCTCATTCCTCTGCCTATGGGGAACATTTTGAAGCAGAGAAGGCTCTTTAAAACCTTTAGTGATACATATTTTGGTTTTTTAGGTACATAAGCACCTTAAACACCTTTGGAGATACTTGTATTGGCCAACCACACAGAAGAATGATTATGCTTCTATTATGTTCTATTGTGCATGCAACCAATCTATGCCCTTATATTAGAATCTTTTCTTATACTGGAAGTTTCCAATGCCTTATTGACCATGAGAATCTATCCTATACATTTGATAAGTAATATGCCTATGATTCAGTGTTAGCATAGTTGTATATTTGTATAAATTAGTTTTTCAAAATGGTTGTCTTCACTCTCTATGACAATACCATTGATACAATTATAGATACAGAGTTGTTCTTCTATACCTTTTAGACACATTATGGATTCCATATAGCATTATTTTGGATTGGGAATCTCAATTATGTAACTGCTATTGCAAATTATTTTGGATATTTCTTGGTTAAAACTGCTATTCTGTATAGCTTATATATCAAATTGAATAATACATTTACACATAATGTACAAGTTGTAGCATAATATCCAAGAACATTAGACATGTTTTAGAGATTAAGCCAAAAACAATGATGGACAATGAACGAATAGATCATATGAAACTCATTATTCAGTTAACATTTTAATCAGTATAGATAGTAGGGTGGTACAACCTGCAACAAATACATATCAGCTGATTGTACTAACTTTCCAAGTCTCAAGTTAATTGGTTGCTCCATTTTGAGGCAAGTCAATTGACCATGCACTTGCTAACTGCAATAAAATTTCATCAACTATATTACCCTCCCAATATTTTGGAAATTCCATGCCTGACGATTCTTGCAGACTCAAAAGAAACTCTTTCTTCACATATACAAGAAGTCCCAAGAAATCTAGATCACTTTCAACAACCATATCTGCATGCTGCAAGAAAAACTTTTCAGTTATAAAATTGTCTCACTGAATATTTGGTTGATAAAGAAAGCATTTATGATGCAGTTACAAAAACATTTTCCAACATTAATTCAAGTTTAAGTATCCCAGTAGGTAACTGTAATATATGTTCATATCTGAAAGATAGTATGAGTTAACCATAAATGAACCATTAGCCTGTCTAGTTTGACAAAGGAAAAAAAACTTTTCAATTTCTATAGCATCTCTTACTATCATACTTTGCTGTAAACTGAAAACATCCAATATATTTCTATGGAAAGATAGATTAGATAAGGATTTTTACCTGAATTTATTCCCCTACCCCTTCCTAGTAGGATCCCAGATCTAGGATATGTCTTGTGGCACATCCAAGGTTTTGTCAATAAGAAAGAGGTTCAACAAGAAACCAACAATCATATCACAATAAATCACTGCGATGTATTAACTTGTCAACCAGATTAGATTCCAGCAGAAGAGATCAAATCAAATCCTCGTGCATATCCAGTCTCTATGTATGTAATTAGCCGCAAAAAAAAAAAAAAGATTGTACGATGCAAGAGATTTAATCACAGAATATAGACAAACAGTAAACAATTTTAAACATGTATGCAGAAATATTGTCCAAGACATTTTTGTAATATGAAAATATGACTTTTTATTTATAATTTTATACCATTTTTAAAACCTTGAATATAACATAGCTGAGAAATAAACAAAGATCCCTCACAAGAGTCTATAAGATGGCAAGAGACATCAAGTCTATCTACTTTTTTGCTCATAACAAGCCCTTAGCTGCACACTGGTAACAGACAATATCTATCATAGTCAATTTATTTGTGAAGCATTCCTTTTGATAAAGGACCTATATGAGAGATCACAAGTTAATCTTCTCTGAAGTGAGATAATGCAGAAATCAGTAATCTAGTTGTAGTTAAATCATCTACGTCATGTGGGTTGTTAATAAAAATAAAATAGTTGTTGAATGCATAGTTTTGATTCCATGCATAACTAATACTTGTAGATCTCCACAGCTACAACTATTGGAAACCATGAAGGGAAGAAACATAGACAACAACAAGACATTGCACAACTTGTTGGACATCTATATGCTAGCCTCTAACTTCCACTAAAGCAATTGCTGACAATATTTGGCAAGTGATATAGCAATATAGATACAAGAATTTTTTAGTGAATCCCAGATACCAAAAAACTGATTACAATGCCTATTCTGAATAGCACACCACTTTCTATTGTAGATGTTGCTAGTTCAACTGACCAATTGATAAAATTTATATTATTTTTCCTATTTAAATTTTGGGAGGTGAATGAATCTAATAGATCTAAGTGAGCAAAAAAATAGTGATTGTTTAATTAGAAACTATTGGAACATACAAAAAACTAAAAATTAATGCCATGTGCATCTCCATTGAAATTTTGTAGTGGGTCACAACTATTATGCCTCTTCTAGGAAGCCTTGTAGCTGATGCATATAGTGCTAGATACTGGAAGGTTGTAGTCTCCTCAACAATATATCTCATGGTGATATTTTGAGGGATTAAATATGGCTAGTAAGGAGCATGGAAGAGAATATGTGCAAAGCATTATAGATAGCAATATCAAAGTCATACCTTTGAGAACCCATAAACATAGGTTTGGTTAGAAAAGGACATTGAAGAGGGATTTATCATTTACTTAGCATCTGAACTTGAATAGGAAGCCCTGCAAAACATATACTTTATTTGAATAGTAGAAAACCAAGCTAAATGCAAGACATTAAGAATCCAACTTACACTAGATAGCAAACTATCACAAGAAACTTTAAAAAAAATGTTTACCCCATTTAGAGAACCCTAGCTAGCATGACTGCTCTGCATTTTAGTTAATCAGGCAAAAGCACCACCCGTAAGGGACCATTTCATTAAAATAGGCTTTGAGCTAGCTATTTGTGTGGAAAATTTCCCTTTTAACCATGTATGCTAAAGGAAAATGCATAAACGATGTAGTGAAAGTGTTCACAAAACTGCACGAACCAGATAGCTTCTTATGGAGTGCCATGATTTCGGCATATTCACAAAATGAAAAATGTGAGAGTGCTCTATAGCTCTTTCGTGAAATGCAGCAAGAAAATATAATGCATGCATGAAATGCAAAATGTGAAAGCACAGAAAAGGCACGTGAACTACTTTTTACGATGCCACACATTCAGCGAAAAAAAGGATGAAACATTAGGAAATTATGTTTAATACATTTCCCTCTTTGTTTTTATTGGACGAGCTTCTCAATTTTATTCTAATTTTATTTTTTCAGAAAGCTAAACCCCCAAAATATTAGTTGCTGGCCAATAGGGAGCTAAATAAATCCACAATTTTCCTACAAGAAAATAATAAAAAATGGGAGGACTTTGGTTTAAACTGGTGTACACTGAAATGAATATGTTGTTTGACGTATCATAACGAATGTTACCATATTCTAAACCAAATATATGCTATGCTACTGCAGAGAAATAGTTGCTTGCTAACATAGTTATCAAAAGAACAAAAAATATATGCAAATGACTGCAAAAGCATGGATAAGAATCAAGCCACACCTTGTTTGCCAAGGCCATAATTTTGTGAAACAAAATGATCTTTGAGTTTCAGTTGTTTATGTAGAACACATTGTTGTGAGGTTTATACCAAATATCAAAGGACAAAATTCTATTAGTAATTTCTAAATAGTCTCGTCTTCGAAATTCTACTTGCCAAAGAAGTACTTGTTTGCAAAAGATGCTAAACCCTTTGATTCAAGGGGAGCAGAACATAAGTTGGGTTGAGTACAAACGTCAAGAATTGGATTGAAATCTAGCCTCTGTAGTAGTCACTTTGGGTTAGGGGTTTTGGGAAAAGATGAATGAAATGCAACAGTGGTATAATTGGGCCTCCCATGAAAGCAAGGCAATGCATAAGCATTTTGGCGGATTATGTTTTACCTGTCCCACTTTCTACTAAGATACATGGTGCAGCACCATCAAGACGTTTCAATTCAAAAGAAGAACAAATCTTAGGCTTGCAATGTTAGGATGTTGTTCCATAGTGCTTACAATGTTAGAATCCATAGCTTGTTTGAAATCACCTATTTTAGGCTTTTAGCCATAGCAGCATGGTAGTGAATTGCTTGATAAAATGCTTTGGTAGATGGGATTTGGTTCAACCCTAGGATAGGAGGGGCCCACCCAACCCTTCCAATCGCATTTGTTTCATGTTTCCTTTGATTCAAGGGTTGATGGGGTTTGGCTCAAACCTAGGATGTCTTTCTTTGGGCTTTATTAGATACCAATGTTGGAAAACTATTACTCTAGATTCTCTATTTTCGTGCAGTTTCAAGCTCTAATACTTTTGTCTTTTATCTCTTTTCTCTTATGTTGCAAAATCACTTATTTATATTGTGTTGAGGTTTAAGAATTGAACATAGTTTTCTTGTTTTTTGGATGCTTTAGTAGAGAATATAGGTTTTCCTTCCATTTAAGGATTGAAACAAGATATAATGTACGTACAATGTGCTATATGTCTAGATCCATTTAGATGGAAAATGTATTACCTCTTGAGAATGGTGGTGGCATGTGGCAATGGGTTTTTGGAAAGAGTGTTGCAAATATAGAATTCATTTATGTGGGATCCCAGAAGGGCTTTGTTGGAGTGGCATCACCATCTCTTTCTAGAATTCTTTTGGTATGTGATCTTAACCTACCTGCATCTATACTTGTTCTCCCTAGAGTAGGGAGTGCAATGCTTATTTTTTCTTAGATCTGAGTTGAATTCTATTAGAAATGAATAACCTTTAATTTCTAATTTGTGGAAACTTTTCTAGATTAACCTAGCCACTTTCAATGGAGAAATTATCTATTAGGTAACTTTTATTTATGTTCTGACAACAAGTTGATCTTAAGTTGGATATTTTGTGGACTCAGTTTATGTTGTTATGCTTGTTTTTTGAAACTAAATTTGTGTAATGATCACTGCAGCCAGATGCATTCATTTGCTCACTTAATGATGTGATAGTAACAACTATGGTCAATAGGAGAGTTTTTCTTGAGATATTTGGTGGTGAGGTAATCCAATGTTGATTATTCACACTCACGCATTATATGTCATGACTAATTTTCTTATATTGATTTCTTCTTAGAGATATGAACTTTCAACCTGTTGTTTTTGTATGTTACTTAACAATGCTTCTATAATGCCAGGGCATTTTGAGGCAGAATTTAGTTTGGTGTGGCCTCGAATTTATAGCTGTTGGAGGAACTCTTAGGCTATGATCTCTTGTTATAATGAGAGTTGGAGAATGCTTCATTATCTCTATGCTCAGTGGTTGTGATACATGCAATTGTGTTGTACAAAGTTGATTTTAATATTTTTCTTGTAAATATATTGAAAAACCCTCTGAAATTCTATTATATTAAAGAATTATATGTTTATGGTGAATACTCTATTGTCTAATGTTGTTTGTTGTTGTATATGATGCTCAGTTTAAGGAAGCAAAAATAATCTAAAATATAGGAAGAAGTCACCAGTTGATCTTTTTTTTCAATTCTCAGGCCACTTGAATGTTTGTTGTATTTTATTTTAAAGGGTTGTTTGTACTTTGTAGTATCTAGAGGTTTAGGTAAAAACTAAAAAAAAATAGAGAAACTATAACATAGTTGGCATGAAAGAGAAGATGTAGAGTTGTGATTTTTTTTTTGTTTTCTATTCTCATATGGCCATGCCAAAGTCTTATATGAGTTTTGTCTTTTGGTATAGGAATATCAATTAAGGTTACAAACAAACCGAGTGATCAAATACTGGGAGCGAATGGTCATGACAATGGTCCTAGGATGGCTTCCTTTTAACATCTTAAGATGCTACATTGTACTAATTGTTTTTTTCTCATCTCATTTTCTAACACTCTTAGCAACTAAAGCTTTGAGCAATTTCTATCCATTTTGCATACTCTTCATAGTGGTGCACTATATTATTCTTTGTAGTCATTTTGTGTCCATTCTTAGCATAATTCTTGAAATGCCAAGTGCCTTACTATTTTATGTTCATATCATTTTATTTTTCTTTTCAATTTGTAACTTGCTTTGTTTTAACCTATTATAGATTAGAACATGCATCAAAGAAGGAACAAATAGAATATCATTACAAGCATATGACCCTTGGTCTTTTGTTCTAGTTGTAAGAATTATGCATTGTCAAACAGTATCATTGTAAGCTATGGAGGATCACAAAGGATAAAATGTGGTTGTTAGAAGCTCTTTGTTTCACATGGGCATAGTTGTATAATGGAAAAATGATAGTTGAAGGCATTGTTCTAGTTTTATCATAAGTCCACATGCATTTCCTCCTAGATAAACATTTAGATAGCTTTTGAATGTGCCTTATCAAATATAATTGTATCAAGTGGTAGTGTTGTTGATGTTGCACCTTTTAGTCTTATCACCATTGAATCCATTACTAAGCAAGCTCACAGTCATATTGCAGATTAGTGTTCTACCATAGTCACTGTAATGGGAAATCTCACAGAATCATTGAAATAGGTAAAGGATATTGCCATATTGTAAAAATATAAATGTGCTTATTATTAGATCTTGGCTGTATTTTCATTTTAATAACTGTATTTTCATTTTAATAAACATATTCTAAAACCCTCATTGAAATCTTATTTTTAGGTTGCAGCTCGTCATATTGGAGATGTGAACATGCACTCTTTACTTTCATCCGACCATGACCAATGAGATTTCTAGATAGGAATTTTTCATCCTTCTCATTCGAATCCTTCCAATCTTCTCTCAAGGGTTGTCCAGCTAGAATGGGAGGGCAAGGCTGCTCTGAATTGGACAATATATGCACCACAAATAATATAACTACATTTACTATATATTTTCATGTCTTTTCTCCCTTCAATGTTTGTAGCATTTGTACTGTATCTTGGATTTGTCTTCCATGGCAACCAAAGAGTGCAGTGAATGATGTATTTCTTGGATCTTTGTTTATGCAGTTGTATGTTGTTTGCAATTCCTTTGGTTATGCAGCTATTTGTTGTTTGTATATTCTTTTTTTTTTTCATGCAATACAATTTTTTTTTGAATATCTATGATATTTGAGCTTTATATGCATAAAGTTGTTTGTTGATTATATTTTTTTTCATGTTAATCCAATACAAAAAAAATATTTGAATATCTATGATATTTGAAGTATATATGCATAAATTTGTGAGAATTAATTAAGTTAGATTTGATTTATAACTTGAATCATTGATTGACTCAAATAAATGACTAAACCATGACTAAATAAATGACTACTATGACTAAAATAAATGAATACAATGACCAAACATATAACTACAATGACTAAATATATGACTACAATGACTAAATATATGACTACCATTACTAAAATAATGACTAAATATATGACTAAAGTAATTAATAACTAAGTATGTGACTAGATTAATAACTAATGTAAATGACTAAATGACTAAAGACTAAATGACTGACTAAATAAATGACTAAATTAACAACTAAATCAATGACCAAATCAATGACCAAATTAATGACCAAATTAATGATCAGATAAATGACTAAAATAGTTTAGTCATAATTTGGTCGATATATAATGACCAGCAATAAACTACTAATGGTCATGTGACCAAAATTAATCATTTATATGCAATTTTTAGTAGTTTATTTAGTCATATATTGTTGTTTTGTACTAGTGTCAATATGTAAAACTACTCTTCAAGCCTTCAATTTATAGACCTCCAGCAATACAAGAAACCACCAATGGTTTACAAAACCATGTGCTTGGCTTCTCCAGCAAGATTCCAGTCTAAAATAAGCTCTCACGTCCAAAATGAAATCCCCTATTTTTGACCCTTACAGATGTCATAAATTTTGTCATAATATGCCTAAAAATAGGCCTTTCATAATATACCACTATGTGGGCATCTTATGACACCTAATAAACCAATTTTCAAAGCACCAACAATGTGTAACAGTTGTAGGAAAATATTAAATGAAAATAACTATTATGGGAAATATGCAGCAAGGTTGAGACACCTCATTTCCCAATAGGAAAGCATGATTAATTTTCAAGAAAGCCCATGGAGCAACATATTAACAGAGGCATTGATATTAATCTTTTAAGGAAAAGCAACGCTCAGGGCTAGAACAACTGAATGGTAAACACCTCAAGAAATGTGAGCTTTAAATATATTACTCTGATTACTCAACATACGTAATCCCAACAACAATGTATTGGTTCTTGTTTTTTAACTTCTTGGCAAGCAACAGTTAACAACATTAGTAAATTGCCATTTAAGAGACAGTTATGTGAATCACCTATGCCATAGAAGAAGGATAAACCAATAAAAACCATTAAATATTTTGAAGGAAATCTATGATTGTGAATAACAAAGGAAATTTTCTTGTTAACAAAGAATCAAACAATTCCCAAAAGACTAAATGATAGCACAAATCTCAACAATGATTTTGTGATGTCCAATCTATTGATACATGTTACATATTTACATATCGTTTGTATCCTACACTTTAAATGGAGTAATAATAGGGAAACAATATTAATATGAGCATTATTAGGATCATATACATGTTTGGAAATAAGTATTTTTCATTATCTTTTATTTATGCTTTCAATATTTGACCTAAAGCATCTTATTTGATTACCGATATTTCTCAAGCATCTTTAAAGACATACTATATTATTGAAGGTATTGTTCTTGATCATTTATTTAGTTGTTACATTTACATCCTTACATGTTTTGACAATAGGTAGCAATTAATCCCACCTATGAGCTATTAATCTAATTGCTTATGTATAACAATGTTGGCTATTGAAATGAACCCACTTTTCTAATTTATATGTCCCTATATATAAGTGTGATTCAATAGATAGGAATCCCTCATCGTTAATCATACCTACACTAGGTCCTTTTGTTTATATCTTTCTAAAATGTAATCCAATCTTGGATGAAATTTGAGTAATTATCATTATGTTCTAACTTGATGTGAATGGGTGAGAATGCCTATAGAATTTTAGTAGAGAATTGTGATGTATCATAGAGTTGGAACTCGGATCTAAGAATTTCATGATCCAAAATGATCTAAAATTATGTGTAATAGGAAAAAAAGGAAGAGAGAACAATTTTCAGATGCAAGGAAAAGTGTTTGGTAGGACTAAAAAAAAATGTATCAAGCATGGATGATAGCATGATTAACAAGATGAAAACATCATTGCACTAACTAAGACTAACATAAAAATAAATAGATGTATTAATGTACAAAACTATATTAACAATAAATTTATAATAAAAACCATGTAGGTATTAATTTAACATTTGGTGGCTACTCTCTTCACCCAAGACCCAAGAAAACTCAACAATACATTAAAAAATATATAAATATAGCTTTACAAGAGCATTGTATTCTTTTATATTTGAATAATTGTGAATTATTTTATATTATGATTTATATAAACTAATTAATAGAATTATAAGGCATAATTTATATCTTACTTTATATATCTTTTATATTAATGAAAGATGGTCGTCAAGGCACATTGCCACTATCACGACAGCTAGATGCTCCTCTATATTGGAGGCTTTCTACAAAAATAAAATAAATAAAATATTTGTGTTGTGATTTATGTTAATACAATAATCTTAGCTCCAAATAGCTATTTATTTCCTTTACAAAACAAGGAGGAAAGAATAAACTATTTTAATTAATTTCTAATTTTCAAGATAGAGTATAGAAATTAATATTGGTAGAAGATTGGTTTCATCTTTTTCACATATCTAGAAGGATTTTCATGATTATAATGATAGCTCAAAGTGTATCCTTAGAGAATTTGAATTCATGAGTGATGGCATTAAGAGGTCACATGAGAGGGATAATAGAGAAATAGCAATGGTTAAGGCAACAAGGTAAAATGAAAGAATAACACTCTTCTATTGTCAATTTGGTAAAATATTTGATTAATGAATTAGGTGTTATTAAAGATAATGTGAAAGAAGAATAATTATTAAATGAATATGTAGTACAAGTAAATAAAGTGAATCCAAAAATACTAGATAGTTTCGTGGAGATCATATATTATAAATATTAATACGAGGAAAAGTATGATAGTTTCAAAATGGGAAGAAATATTAGAACTAGAAAAGATATTTTCGAGGGTAGATGTAAAATTTATGTGGGGTGTGTAGTAAGAAGGAGGGGTATCGTCAGTCATAAGAAATAGGTTTGTGCCATTAAGGAGGCATGGTGTGAGGTCCACCTTTAAGATACATTCATTTCTTAGACTGTTTTGAGTTTTATTATTGACCATGTCTCGTGATACCATGTAGGACATGATATTTTAGACATTGAGTTCATACGGGATTTGATTTTGATTATGATACATGTTTAGTTAGCCGATTATGAAGATTGGCCTAATTTTATGCTACTTACTATGATTGTTTAAATTGAATTTTGAAACTTAACAATGAATGAATGAAATATGTGGTGTGAATGAACCATGTTGTAATTTAATGAATTTGAAAATTACGGTAAAAAGAATTGGATATGATATGTTATTAGTGATTTTTTTCAGTTATAATATGAGATATATATGCTATGTGAAATCATGAAACTCGTGTATATGAAATGGTGATTCAATTGTTTTGATATATGATTTATTTGGATGGAAACTTGTGTATATAAATGGTGATTGAATTATTTTGATATATGATTTATTTCGATGGAAACTTGTGTATATGAAATGGTGAATCAATTGTTTTGAAATATGATTTATTGGATGGATTAACGTGTGCATCGAGTGTGCAGGTACACTTTCCATGGCCAATGGAAATTGGAGGTAACCTCTAGGAACCCTAAGTGAATTAACTAGTGAAGTTGAGCTATAGTCCATATGGAGGGACTATAGTTCCATTATGTAATGTATTTTATTCGTGATCTTTTTTTTGAATATTCGTAAATTGATTTTTATTACCATGTCAATCCATCTAGATGGTGAGTTGTCCACCCAAGTGGACAAACTCGGATTTGAAATTTAGGGAACTTTTTAGGGGTTGAAAAGTTAAGTTTTTTAAGTGTTTTTATGAATTTAAAGTCCCTAGGTCAAGTACCTATGGGTTAGGTACCTTTTCAACTTAAAATTTTGAGTCAATTTCATGATTGGGCACCCTTTTTGAGACTTAAAGAGGTTTGACAAAAAATAGGTTTTGAGAAGTGAGATGCAGACTAGTCTATTTCCATTCCCACTTCTCCATGTTGACTTGGAAGTCCCCCAAGTTCTCACACATGTGAGAGCACGCATGGTGAATGTGCTTGGGAGAGTGAATGGATGAGTGACAAGTGTCACTTCTCCATTCAAAAGAATTCAAACTTGAATTCCTATAAGGAAAACCAAAAACAATGGTTTTGGGGGGCTCTTTTGCATTCTTTGTTTTATTTCTTGGACTTGATTTTTTTCTTGGAGGTGGAGTTGTGCTCATCCTCATCACTTCCTTACAAAGCTTAGATTAAGGTAGGATAACCACACCCATTTTTCTTCCTATGTTTTTAAATTTGCATGTTATGTACATGTATTTATGTGTTTAAAATTCTTTCTCTTAAGTTTTGTTTTTGTGTTTTTCTTGTTGGGAAAAAGGGTTGTAATGGGATAGGCTCACCCAAATTTGGGTAGAGCATCCCAAGTTGGGGATGGTTGGAGTAGGAACATCTATGGGGACATATTGTTCCTCCTTAAAAGGAGAGGTTTAAAAGATGGGTATGAGTACCCCTCTGTGCTGTGAAATGTGAAGGATGGTTGGTGGATAAGGAAATGCAAAAGAAGGGTTTGTAATGAAGGGTTGGAAACTTGGAGATTGAAATTCGTGATGTTTACTTTTGGGTCCCCAAAATGGAGTGTGTAGTCCACCCTCCATTCCCCATTTTGGGTTCATAATGAACTCTTTGTTATGTGAAATTTACCTTGGGTGGGTGTGAAGTTTATTGTGTGTAAAATGTGTGTTTGAATGATGGTTTGGTCTTGGAAATGTTTGTGCTTGTTCCCATGTTTCCTCCTATCTTGAGGGTGGTTGGTTTTCTAACCAAAGGTTGGGAGGTGAGCTGCCCATTGGCCCCTAGAAGAATTTTTGTGCCTTGTTTATAGATGCAGGTTTGAGGAGTTGCAAAATTTAGAGAACCTATGCTTCTTTGAGGAATGATAATCATTAGTGAAATTTCAAGTGGAATCTCCTTTTTGTCGGATTGGATGAAACCTTGTGAATTTTGTTGCAAATAAGTTAAAAATGTTTTAACTACATGTTGTAACTAGAAGGACTATTTGCTCATTTTGTATGAAACTATGTGACAAAGTTTACAAAAGAACCTACAAAACATGGGATCATGTTTATGTTTTTACCCAGAAAATTTAAGTCTATATTTTGTTTTCTATTTTGTCAAAGATAAATGAGTGGGTATCTTTACTTGCCTCTATTTTCAACTATCAATGAAATGGTAAAATGTTATGTTAGAAAATTTGGTAAGATTTCATAAAAGAGAAACTGAGAGGAAAACAATCATTTTAACTTTTTGTTCCTTCCATGCATGTGTCAATTGTGCTAAGTTACTTCCCATCAAATACAAATCAAATATTTTGTGCTTATAAATAAAAGAGGTGCAACGTTTGTCTAGAGCATCATATATATAACTTTAATGTTGTGTAAAATCAAATAAATGAAAAAGGATAACTACAGATTTGGATATTCTTTGAAGACTTTAAAAATAGGTAAATTATACTATTGTGAAATGACATCTAGTTGTCTCTCTGTTTTTATTGCAATAAAATGTGCATAAAGATTTTATTGTTGATAATGACCAAACTACCATACTACTTGAGTAAATAAAAGTTTCCCTAAAATAATGTTTAGATTAGAGCTATGATATTGTATTATATTGAGTAAAAAACAACAAGAAGGAACATCAATGCATTGCTTTCTTAAGATATTATCCCTTCTTATTGTTATAAAGATCAATAAATTTATTCATTTATAACTTAGTGTGTGCATGTGAATAAAGTTTTTAAACATTGCTACAAAAGTAGACAATCTTTTAGTAAAGAAAATCTATTTTGTATCAAATTATTTGTTTTATCAATATATAACTCAAATCTACAATTACAATCATTGGAGAATACATATTTCATATGGTTGAATTTGAATGTTTTGAATCACATTTGAATATGGGAAACAAGACAAATAAATCTGTGTAATGTTTAACTAAACTTAAGCATTGATCTGTAGGAAAATAAATTTAGAAATTACTTAATTTTGTTAAAAAATAAATAAATTGCATAATAAATTTTGAGGGAACTCCCCCTAGGGTTGTGGCTTGCTAGGGAGAAGAGTCTTCTCTAGTGACTGCAAGCTAGAGGGAGAGCCCATGGTGGGTGTCGTGTCCTCACACAAATCATGATCCCATCATGAGGGTCAACCCTTTGTGGCAACACCCTTGATAAAAAGGATACATATGAAAGAATTAGCCTCTAAAAGTTCCAACCTACAACATATTGGACCTTACAATGAGCAACGGAAAAAGATCCAATGTCCAGTCCTTGCACACTACTTGAATAATGCTTGTAGTTACTCCCTTCCCCGTGGACCCTCTCTCAACTAGTTCAGCCTTGGACACACTCACCTACAAACAAGAGAGGTAGAAGCAATAAAAAAAAAAGGATTTTATAAACAAAACTCGTAGCACATCTTTTAAAAATCTATGTATAAATTAAGATTACCTTGTTTGCAAGTGTAGGTGCAATGGTGAGTAGAAACACAAGTAGACACAGTGGGACAAGTAGCCTCTAGTTCCAGGGAGATTAGAGGAGTCTCTCCTACCATATCATGCAAAATATCGATACCCTTCCTACTCGCAAAAAAAAAAAAAAATTCCTCCCTAAACAACAATGGTAAATGGGGAATAGACATGCTAGTCCGTGAACTTTAGGGTTTGGAAATATTTCAAAATGGATGTGAAATAGAATGTGTTTTGGCTCTTTAGGGTGTGGTCTCCTCTTTCCATTGATCACCCTAATTCTAATGCCATTTTAAGACTTAATCAACCCA
>VDFB02276482.1:0-13870 GCA_007258455.2 Sequoia sempervirens
GATCCCTGACCATAACGAAGAAGGAGAAGAAGCCTAAGGTCCATTCCAGGATAACCATGGACGCTTCTAGCTCCTGGGCTACACAAGTAGCAACACCAACTGTTGGCCAGGCCGGGGTAAGCTACAATATCTCCACGATTGACCTGGGGACAGCAACTAGGGAGCAGAAGGTCGGACATCTGGAGGAGTCCGTGGCCACGGTGGTGCATCTGATTAAACAGGACAAGGTCACCAAAGATGAGCTAAAGGCGCAGGTTGCTGCCCTAACCGACTACATCCAGCAGTGGTCTTCAATAGACGACCTCCCCACTACCTCGACGGCCGTGCCACAGCTGCTCTCCAAGGAACAGATAGATAAGCTGGAGAGGAGGAAAAACTTGGAGAATACCACGGAGGATTGGTTCCAGCGAGTTACGAGCGTCGGAAACGTAGGAATCGGCTTGGCTGTGCAGATAGCCAACAAGTTCCTAGACCTGGTTCAATCCTTGGAAAGCATGAAGAAACTCTGCACTAGCTTCCCTGCGATCTACGACTCTGCCTTCCCAAGGGTTGAGGCCATCCTTCAAATGCCAGAAAGCACGTGGGAAGAAAAGCTAGAACTGAAGAAGGAGGATCACTGGTTGGTGGATGTGTGGCACAGAGACCTTATCAACTGGAAGGAGAGGATGGAACAAATCCAGAGCAGGGTGGATCCGGATATTGCATGGATCAAGGAAATCTGAGCTGAATGCGCCGAGTACCTTAAGCTGATAACGAGCCATGATATGCCCATGGTGCAATTGGATGCAGGAAAGGTCAGGTCATACTTTGAGGAAAGGATGAAGGACGGGACAGCCGGAGATATCACAACGGACTTCCTGAGTTTCGCTGCCTGTGCCTTCGATAGATCAGAGCTATTCAAAGATCAGGGCTCAAAGTATGATGAGGACTGGAAGCGGCTGGAAGACAACGCCAAAGAATGGAGCTACCGGGCGTTGAGATGCGAAATCCTCGAGGTAGACAAGCTCCAGGCCATAATCCTCAAGCATATCGAACACATAGCCTCCAAGGAGCAACCAGACAGCCCAGCCAAGGAGAAGGACCTCCCAGAAGAGTAGCTACAGCCAAAGAAACAACAATTAGCTACAAGACAAAAAGAAAATAGTGTCATCCGCTAGATGACGAAATAGGGAAAGGACAAAGAATGTTTTTAAATTGTAAATCTAATTGGGGGTAGGTGAAACCTTATTTTGTAATGAATCGTGGCCACACAATGGAAATGAATCTTGGCCATTCATTTGGTTTTTTGAAAACTATAAATAGAGCACTCCCCTCATTTGCAAGAAGAGAGTTGAGTTGTTGTAAAGGCATGCTGCTGAAATTTATGAGAAATAGCATTGACTTGGTGCATTTCCTTATTTTCTCTCATGTCAATTGATTCACTTCTCCAATATTAGATGTTTAGTTTAGATCTCTTTGCTGTTTAGTTAGCTGTTCATGTTATTTTGATAATTTTAGGAATGCTGTTGGCTGATTGTGAAGATTCCTGTTTTGTTGATGATCCCTTAATAGTCATACTGCTTTGTTTGCTGAAGGTGAGCAATTTGTACAAGTGCTGGACTTGATTAAACTGCTAAACATTTCTCTTTAGTTCATGCATGTATGTGGTGGATATGAGGATAAAAATCTATTATAGAGACTACTTTTATTCCATAATCGTGAAATCGCCTTGGTTAGAATGGGATATTGTTTTGAAGGAATTGTCTATTGCAGGAACTCCATTATCACTGTTAGCAGCAAGCTTTAGGCTTAGGAACATTTCTTCCCCTTCGCTCTTTTTTCACTTTCTTTAGAAACTGAACAATACCAAGGTTCATTGCATCTTATAAAGCCAAATCTAACAACCAGATGGAGTTTGAGACTGCTGTTTGAACCTACAGCCAACGCATAACTGCTTTCATGCTAAAAACTCCTTTTCGAAGATCCAACTTCATGCTTTGTGCTCACACTTTGTATTTCTGTAAGGCCGCCTTGTGATTCCAGCAAATCACATCAAACTATTGAGGTATCTTAGCACTGTCATGACCTGACACCCGAGAGACCTTGGGATAGTGTTCTGCAACTCGATTGTGGGAGATTGTCTTTCAAGAGAGGTAGTGCACCTGTGCACTGCCTGTGTTGTGAAGTGCATAAAAACACCATAACCTTGGTGAATACTTGCTTTGTTAGATATGTATGGAGGGTGTTTTGGACAACTTGTTGACTATTGCATGGATAGGTTATACCTTTCTGTGTTTTGGTCTCAAGTGTTTGTAACTTCTAAAGTGCATCTTAGCAAGGTTTTCATATGTCAGGTGTGAACAAGAATACTCCTATCTATTTTTGGAGTCAAAATCCATCACACTAAGTACCACGCCATCCTAGTCTTGTATACCTTGATGCATCATACTTATGCGTGTTATCAAACATAAGGTAAGTGACCCTTTTAAAATCCAAATCCTTGATAAGAAAATCATCCATTCATCATCATCCATTTCTCATCATCATCTCTCATAAAGTTGGCTTCCTGGATCCTCTTGTCATCATCTCATTTCTTATTTCCACGCTAACATAACATCACCAATGCATCCATCATCATCACCAGTGTATCCATCATACATCCACAAACCATCAGTATTTTGCATATCATCTCACATGCATGTTCATCATCATAATATAGATCTGTCAGTCTAAGCATCTCATAAAATCATACATTTGAATAATCATAACATATCACATCATTCATCTCATCTATCTCACATCATATCATCATTTATGTTGTTTAAGATAATATAGATTTGTTATTCTAAGCATCTTAAAATAATCTCATTTGCATCATCATCCATAACTATCCATTTTGAACCTCTTTATCGTGAGATCGACCCTCAAATGAAATCTTCCTCGATCCTCTTCGAGGGCAATTAGATAATACTTCTTCTTTCCGTTGGGGCAACAAAAAAAATTAGATTTTTTTTGAATTTTGATCGTGGCAAGTTTATTCATTGAACCAATGCAACAAGTACATTGCTTCAAAGAGGGGAAAAATGTAGACACGCAAAATATGCATACATTTCAATCCAATAGTTTAATCAAATCTAACATTTCATCCTTCAAATTAAATAAATCCACTTCAGCATTACCTCATTTAAGTAAATCAATCAAATACTAACATTTCATCTTTTATAAATCATTCCCTAGATTCATATTCCTTAAATTAATCAACCTTTATCTTGAATCATCCATTTAATTAAATAAACCAAGACTTTATTTAATTAAGTCTCAAAATCCATATTTCTCCCTCTTGGTGATTGAAATCCTAATCATCACCCTAAGCTAATCTAATCCTAATTAGCCTAAGCAACTTTAATCATCCGCAGCACACTTTCCCACTTTTCGCAATAAAATCAAACTCGTTTTACTAAATTCATCATTTTCTTTCAACGGCATAAAATGCATTCTCAGGGTAAATGAAGACAAGTTGACTTGTCCTTTCAGCATTGCAATAAATTCTCTCTTTCCTTAATGCCTCTAAGCGACGATTCACAAGTTGAATTTTAATATCTTGGGCACATTGGCCAAAACTTGCACATTCCTCAACCTATCATAATGTGACAAGTGGCCTCATCTCATTTGTCCAATCTTTATCCCACATTGCTCTCTTATGAGAATTCTTCCCATTTGAAAATCTATAAATAAGGGGCTGATTCTTCATCAAATCATCTAAATCTTCATGCAAAGTTATTCTCTTAAATTGAGAACTAATTTTTCTCTTGATCATATTGCATTGCATCTTGTGAGTTTTAGCAAGGATTGGGAAAGGGTCATTGGCACATGTGATACCAATCCAATATGGAATAGGTGCTTGTCTTGCTTCTATATGTCTTTTTGATCTTCTTTGTTATTTGTTTGCATCTTTGGAGCATGACATTCTTATTTCATAGAAGCATTTGATGAATTAGCATATGACTAACCCATTACTTAATGTGCAACTAGCCTTTGTAAAGGTTGTGCTTACAACCTTGGTCTGCCTTGTTTTATTTTAATTTATATTTTGTTTTATATTATATATATACATATTTAATATATGTCTTATATATATAATATATATTAAATAATTAATATATGTTATATATGTAATGTATGTATATATATATATGTATATATATTTGTATATAGTTATTTAAAATGAATATTGGAAAAGAGTAATTGGATTATGTAATTAGAAAATATATATATTTATTTAAAAAGGATATTATTTAGATGGATATTATTGCTTTAGATGAATGCAAGCACGATAGTTATCCTTTAATGATTGATTATTTTAATTGAGAAAATTGAGTTAATTATTCTGAGTAGTTGTGAAACTGAAACTTAAACATTTAGTTTTTTTCGTTGTTGATTTATAAGTTGGAATTATGTTTAAGTGATGTATTTTAAATATGAGTTATTGATTTATTTGGATTTATAAAATCCTAATGATAGTTCATTTAATTACATGAGTTGCTTGTTTTAGTTACGTATACTTCTGTAATGATGTACTAGAGATTGTAAATTATGAAAGGGTTGTTGTGTCTTTTGTTCACCCTTTGAGATTTCCTTGGGTAGTGCACATAGTTGGGATTCAATATTTGAAATCCCTAGGGATGTGTTACCTCTTGAGTTATGGTGATTATTTGTTATTATTTTTTGTGCACTGTCTACCCTTGGGTTGTGGAATAAGTATATTGTGTTGTCAATAGGGGAGTGGCTTTCAATGGCAGACAACACACAAAGTGGTGCTAGGATAACTATTTGGATATGAAACCCAATGGTCCCATGATCATTTGTATTCTCCCATCTCCTCATATTCAAAGAGATTTGTATAAATATGTGTGGTTGATCATGTATTGTACAATGAATTGTTGATTAATATAGTGATTCCCTGCTTGAGAGTGGACGTAGGCTATTGTCGAACCACTATAAATGTGTGTCTCATATTTTTTTTGTTGTTTTTCTATTTTTATTTTTTTTTGTGTTTATTTTTAATATTTACAATGGGTGTCAGAGCTATGGAGAAATTTTGGGTTGTTGGTTAGAACCAAAGAGAAGAGATGGAATTTGAAGAAGCCTCTCAGTACTTCCCATATATTTTAATGGGTATAACTAATTTTGTATTTGATGATGATGAGGCTAATTTTGCCATTGAATAATTTCTTGGCAGCTTGGATTCGACTAAAGAAGAGGGTTTGAAACTTGAAATTTTTTTAGAAAGAAGAGGTATGCCAGTTTTCCTACAGAGAGATGAAAAGGGGAGGTCCACCTCCTGGGAGAGGAAGATGTAGTATGGTACCAGGAAAGTGAAGATGAACCCAAGGAAGAGGCTGTGAACTAGGAGGAACATCTGAACAAAGAAATTTTATTTCTAAAGTAGGAGATTTTGATGCTGAGAGAGCGAATATATTGTATGGAGAAGGGAAAAAAGAAATATGTGAAAGAATGGGAGTTTTCTGAAAAGGAAAGAAATGAAAAGTTGAAGGAGGAATTGGTTGAGCTCCATTCTATTTTACTGATTTAGACATCGGTTGCCAAGAAGTGGAATCGATGAATGAAGATGATGAGACACTTAATTCTATTTTGTATGAGACGACAGGTGATAGAGGGAAGGATGGTGAAGGTGCTTGGAGTCCCATAAAGAAAGAGGCTCTAGATCAGGATACTTCTATTTTATGCATTGTCTGGGAGGTAGACTTCACGTAACCCCCTCCTCACTCCTCCTTGCATGAGGAATTTACTTTGCCCATATCCTCCTTGCAGTTGGCTTTCCCAAACATAGAAGCTAATGAGAATGTTTGGAACAGATATGATGGATTGAATTTTTTGCCTCAGTTAGACGAGTTTGGTCGAGATATTAACTCTCAAGTAGAGAAGGGAGATATGCTTCTACACAAGGTAGAGGAAGATGGTTCAAACATCGAACCTGTTGTAATGTTTTCTCTCCATGTGTTTTGGGGTGAAAAACTTGATACGTTTGGGCATCTTTGTCATGATATTGGAAGGATGAAGATCTCCAGAAATATTGTTGCTGCTAGCAATACAACTCTTCCCATTAAGGAAATTTATTAAAAAGGGATCAATCCCAGAAGTACAGATGATATATTTGCAAATTTTTTTGGTGGAAGTCTATTTGGCATGGTGGGCGGGGGTTTTGGAGGGGCCATAGGTTCACACTTCTTAGATAGCATATTTGGAGGCGTTGTTTCACTCAGTGATCAAGATGTTACCACAGCTGTGGTTGTAGAGGCTATCCAAGAAATTAGGGATCTTGCTTGAGGATTAAGAAAATATTTTAGGGGAGGATCACACTTACTTCCAACAGTTCTATTCAGAAAATATTCTATTGATGTGCTAAAGATTGTTGGGGTTGGTGTTGGTGCATGGGATATTGTGTTTGCAGCTCTCTTGATTGATGCATATGGTTGCTTCTATGACAAAGTGCAGGTCAGGTTATGACGCAGGGCTGGGAAAATAGTGGATCAAGCCATAATAGAGCACTTGATTGAGGTAATAAACTCATGGGAGGATGTCCTTTGGCACCTCATTAGGCATTGTGCATACCTCAAATATATTGAAGCCAGGCTTAGTGACCGTGTTTTGTATGCTGACAAAATACTTAAGGATATGTTCTATCTAAACATGATTGAGATGCCACTCTGCCCACTCAAGGTTGTCACAAATTTAAAATAGGTTGTCTTGGATGTTGACATTATTATAAACAAACTTCCTTCAACTGGTACAAACAATGTTTTTGAGGAAATTAGTAAGTATTGGAAGGAAAGGAGTACCATGCTCGCTAAGGGGATTGAAGTAGCTTTGACGCCTATTCCACACATTATCACTCCCAATCAGATGATTCATCATTCCACTAGATTACCGATTGAGAAAAATTATGAGTCCTCTCCTGATTTGTAGAGTTCCTAGCAAATGAAATGCCCAGAATGGGCCAAGGGGCACTATACTAAGGGTGTTGAGCTTATTGATTCAGTGTTGCATATTTCAAGATTGTGTTAAGCATTGTTCAATGTGACGTGCTATGGAGACCACTCATCTAAAGTGTCCGTGAACAATATTTGGTGACGTTAAAAATGGCAAGCTTGGTTGTAGTGTGAGTTTGAAGTGAAATGCAGGGGATGACTATGCATGATTGTGTCGATTGCACTTCATAGGGGAGATTGTTGGGATGTGAGGACCAACAGTCACATGACCATTTGTATTCTCCCATCTCTTCGTATTTGAAGATCTTGGTATAAATATGTGTGGTTGATCATGTATTGTACAATGAATTGGTGATTAATATAGTGATTCGTTTCTTGAGAGTGGACGTAGGCTATTTTAGAACCACTATAAACTTGTGTCTCATATTTTTTTCTTTGGTATTCTATTTGATTCCATTTCTGTGTTTGTTTTTTAATATTTACAATAACTTGTATGAGATTCAGTTTAATCAGTGGAAATTAAATAACCTATATTAGGGGAAAGGGTAGCTTAATACATTTAACTTGATAATTTAGCCTCACTCATTGGATCAAGGGCTTGTATTATACTTGAGATGAGTTGGGAAGGCCTGGAATGGAAAGATCGTTATCTTGTCTTCTTGAAAGATAATTGATTTCGTATCGGTATGGATGTGGGGCTGGAGTTCATAAGAGGTTACCAGGATAACCAAAGATGGGGGTCGAGACCTAGGAAGATCTCCTAAAAAATTTGTGATGACACTCCTATGACAACAGTCAATTTGTATTGTACAGGGGATATACTTGATTGAGTGGTTCTAGAAGAAATGCAACCTTATGTTATGTGTTTACTGGTACAATGTTGTTTTGTATGTTTCTTGTGTCTAGAGGTAGTATTTTTTTCATGGTTTCCTTTTACTGTATCCTAGCATGGGGGTTGGGCCTATGGGTACCACATGGCTGGGTGGATCATGTACCTTACACTGTTGGGCTTTCTCTACTTATTCATGATGTCAGGATCTTCTAGTTCAGGGAGCTCGTGTGTATCTGTGGATATGTTACTTCTCTTATGTTCATTTTATCTATGGGACACTATGTATTTATACTCATTATTAATCGAGGAGGATTCCTGTATTTTGTAATTGTAACATTTTGTATGATCTACCTGATCTTGGAGATGAGCTTTGGAATGGTATATGGACTTAATGTAATATTTGGAAGAATTCATTATTGTACTTTGTATATTATCCAATGGGTTAATGCTTTGATGTGTGTTTTTTATCATGAGTTAATTTCATATGCTATGGTTAGATTAATTTTGTAAGTTTTGGGATTCACATGTAGACCCGTTGTGTGGCCCAAAGGATGTATGTGTTTAGATTAGATTACTTTAATTGTTATTGTTACTCTTTTTACGGAAAAAAATTAGTTGTTCATTCATAGTGCTACATCATCCTCTAGGTCACGTGGCGTGGTTTTATAGTGGTAGATCTAGGTTTGAAAGTATAAGCCTTTCTCATTGAAAACCAAATATTTTTCTTTGAGGGATTTATCTTGATCTTCTCTAAAGTTGAAAATAACAACAAAGTACCCCATCCTCATAGATATAGAAATTTTTTGAGACCTCTAACATGGAGTACGCCCACCAACCCATACGAAGGCTACAGACCACTCATGAGCAATTTTTTATTATCACCCTCTTAAGGACTATTGTAGGTTGTGACCATGACTAACACTTTAGAATGACCATTGCAAGATTCATTTTTCCTTGAATTTTGAGTTTCTTTTTATGCATTAATAGGCCACGATATTCCCTAAAACCATGAGAAGGGGGCTCCTATTGATGTGAATGATGGAAATTTGAAAATTTCCCATTGGGAGGTCATTCCTTCTCTTGTTACTTGATTCTTGCAAATATTTAGTATTTTTTCATATTGTTTTCTAAAAGGAATTACCCCATGTACAAAAGAATTGAGTTAAAAAAAAATGACTTTCTAAAGAAATATCAAAACAACAAAATTACATAATTTTTTCTTATGATTTTATGTAATAATAGATAAAATAAAGAATATTTTTATCCTAAATCTAAAGTCTTTGAAAATTAAGTCTTGTGGCTGTTTTAAAGTTTACGCCTCAATGAATTGTCATCCTTGATAATATTGGGAATTTCACACTAGGTTGAAAGCTCCTCTTATGGCGACGAATTATTTATTTAATCTATTTATTTTGTAGTAGTAATCTTGAGAAAAATCAATCAATAAGGTTCGGAATACAGAGGCCGAACTCTTTATTACACACACACCAATTCTTAAAGAGTCACAAAGGCTATAGGACTGACTAGGGATTGGGGCTCTACAACCCTATTTTGACCTCGATTCAAATATTTTGATATCTACATTTTAACATTTATAAATCTAAAATCATTTTTCGGTTGTTTGTAACTAATTTACATAAATTAAAGAAATGAATATAAATACAATTCTTTCTCACCACTTAAATTTGAAGAGAAATTTCAAGGTAATTGAGATCATACTTAAGCATCCTAAAAATAGTGAAGAGTACAATTTATAGCATTATAGCAACATTATTTTAGTCAAGCATCATGTTAGAAATATATCATGTTTTCATATGAGTTTGTTTATGTTTCATATTCATGTGTTTTACATGAGTAATAACACTTGCAAGACTTAAAATCAAACATTCAATTATAATTCTATACAATTATAAGAGAGTGCTAATTTCATTTCAAGTGGAGCAATAGTGTAATAATCATGTGGGAGATTTAGTGTAAGGATATATTATCATAGAAACTAACATCAAATGATATTTTTCAATTGAAGGGGTGGTCCTAGAGAGTATTTTTTAATGTAAGTTAATTAAATAAAATTAAGATTAGTTTTTAGTTGTTAGGTGGTTATCAGTGGTTAGTTTGTCGGAAAGATTTATATAGCTATTACTAAGTCATTTTTATTTTGATTATTGTTGAATAAATAATTGGTAAATTTGAGCTTTGTCTTGATTTCAAAAGAATATTATGCTTTATCTGTTCCTAAGGATTGTATTGAAACAAAGAGAAATAAAATGTAAAATTAATGTATACACCTAAAACCCAAAAGATAGGTCATGAAATAGCACCTCTAAGTAAACTTAAAATAAAATGAACATAATCCATATTTTCCAACTATGTTACCTTGGCTATAAAAAAAGAAGACGTAGTGTATAATGTATCTCTCTTTATTTATGTC
Organism: Sequoia sempervirens; assembly: GCA_007258455.2. Taxonomy (NCBI): domain Eukaryota; kingdom Viridiplantae; phylum Streptophyta; class Pinopsida; order Cupressales; family Cupressaceae; genus Sequoia; species Sequoia sempervirens. The sequence goes on from VDFB02276482.1 coordinate 10,253, forward strand.
ATGCAAAGGGAAGAACACTCAACTAAGAATAATGTTCAATGGTGATAAATGTGTTAATTTGTGACTCTATTTTTGGGAGTTCAATCTTATACATAGAATATGGTCAGGTTGCCTTAACATTTTTGGCACATCGGTTTGGTTTAGTATTAATAATGATTATGTATTTCATTAACATTTTTGGCACATCCGTTTGGTTTAGTATTAATAATGATTATGCATTTCATTATTATTATGATCACATTCTTATTATTTTAGTTTGCATGTCTAAGCGAAGCTTCTAGATTCTAGTCTTTCTATATGTGAGAGATGAGTTATCTTGCAAGACAAATTTAAATGCTAAGAAATAAGTTTTAGGTAAATTCCAGATAATATGAAATATGAAATTTCACCTCATTAACAACATTTATATGATAAAAAATAACATTTATATGATGAAAAAAAAATCAATTCATGGAATATGAAATGTACAATGCCCTTGATCTCATAAATTAAACTATAAAATATAAAATTAACTACCTAGAAATGAAATCATTTAATTAATTATTATCCATTCATATAACATCTTTATAACCATGATGAATGTGAACACGGCAAGGATGGCAAGGATTGACACGGCCGCGCCGACTGCTATACCAATAATTGCTACTGTACTTAAGCCTTTTGATCTCTTGGAATGACCTAGAACAAAGGAGGCAATTTTAGGTTTTTAAAATCCCTTAAATTAATAAACGATGGGGTTTGAAGAAGCCGCATCAGTTTAAAGCTGGAAGCACAATCTCTCACTCAGAAACAGGTAGTCCCATTTAGATAGGAAAAGGTAAGATCCAAATTCCCCTGGTGACTTATAAGCATGCAAGCTTGAACTGTAACCAAGCTTTACAATATCTGATCGCTCAAAATACTTAGTCCCGACCGATGGAAAAATCCGAAGGTGTATTGTGAGATATTCAGTGGCGTCAAAATACATGCAGCAAAGCATATATACCAATGACCCCTGTGACAAACTCAAGTTGGGCATCAGGGTATTCTCCAAATTTTGGAATCTGGAATGATTGTTCAGAGGTGAAACGAAAGTTGATCTGAACACCAGATTCCCCTAGGAGTGTTCTGCTATTGGTTGATGATCTTTGGAGGATCACTAAAATATATACATCGAATTCCACAATGAAATATACAATATAAAAGCAATTGAAATCAAACATGAATAATTTCCAGGTGAGTCTGTCAGCATATCAAATCTCCTTCTGCACAGGAAAGGCATTCTGCAGAAGGAGACTTTGAAGACATTTCCAATGCTGGGTTCGAAAGTCTCGACAGAGAAGATATTCGGAGGATCACTGAAATGCTCCAAGGATATGGGGGATGTAGCAGAAACCAATATCTTCTGCTTTCAAAACAGAAAAGCAAGAACCAAGAGAAAGCAACAGTCAGATTCTGAAAGTAGTTCCGCGCCCACCAGGGTTCATCGCTTCATATCCTGAACAGACGAATGGAACCAGTAATGCTCCATTCCCCAACTCGGCGACCACGGTAGAAACAAGGCCTACGGATCGACAAATCTAAGAGATAGCGTTTCATCCGAAGGTTGCTGATCTGCAGCATCCTGATCTTCACCGGACCCTCCCTCCAAATGGCCACTGCCTAACTTGCTATCATTCTCCTCCTCTCTATTATTGAATTGCATAGTCTCTGCAACTCGGCGACCAGTTGTGCTTCTCCTCCATTTTTGCTGCCAACTCGCTCAACCGTTTACACAATTGGTGTGGGTGGATTGGTTAAGAGTAATATGTGATGTGTATATAAGAATGTTGGTGTGCACTGATACTCGTGCTTCTTCCACGTATCCAGAAAACAATTGGTGTGGGTGGATTGGTTAAGAGTAATATGTGATGTGTATATAATAAATTTCGAGTGACATATATGTAAATCATAATTAATATATTAAATTTATTTGATCGATATTAAAATAATTAATACAGATCGGAAATCGATTAAGTAACTTTAATATATTAATTATGACTTAAATTTATTCTATATTATTAAAAGAATAAAATCTAGTTTATAGTATTAAAAATATATTATTTTTAAATTTAATATTAACATATAGATAAATATTTTTTAATGTTTTTGGGAAGTTTATAATTTTAATCTATTTTTTTATATTGACATTAAAGTTTATTTGGATCAATTCATTTAGCTTTTGAACCATCACCATCACTTATTATTTTTCATGTGTGTTTTGGATGTGTAGTTACGAGATATATTTCTAAAGCCACAATTTATCTATTCTTTGTGTTGACACTTAAGTTTATTTGAATCAATTCTTTTACCTTTTGAAGTATAACTATTACTTCTTATTTTTCACGTGTGTTTTGGATGTGATGTCTATTAGATTTGCCTACGAGTTCTCAAAGCCTTAGCTTTTGAAGTATAACTATCACTTCTTATTTTTCACGTGTGTTTTGAATGTATTGTCTATCAGATTTACCTAGAGATATATCCAGTTTAAAGTATTAAATATATTATTTTAAAATTTAATACTAATTAATAGATAAATGTTTTTCATCTTCTTTTTGAAGTTTATAATTTTTATTTATTCTTTATATTGGCATTAAAGTTTATTTGGATGAATTCATTTAGTTTTTGAACCATCACTATCACTTATTGTTTTTCATGTGTGTTTGGCATGTTTAGTTACCAATATATTTCTAAAGCCATAATTTATCTACTCTTTAAATTGACACTTAAGTTTATTTGGATCAATTGATTTAGCTTTTGAAGTATAACTATCACTTCTTATTTTTCACATGTTTTGGGTGTACCGTGTAATGTCTATCGGATTTACCTAGAGATCTCAAAGCCATAAATTATCTATTTTTTATATTGACACTATTTTTTTTTTCATAAATTATTATAGATTTTGAAGTATAACTGTCACTTCTTATTTTTCACATGTGTTTTGGATCTTAAGTTTATTATAAATACTAACCAGTGCTCAAAACCATAATTTATATTTATTACATGCACATTCACATGTTCTACAACATAAAATTTCTTCTAGTGTACATACTTCTTTATATACCTTAGGAAATTTTAACTAGATTTCTTTATATATTATTTCAAATTATTTCTTGTTTTGCTTAACATACACTAATTACTTTTTTTTTTTCATTTTTTAGGGTTTTTACTTTTCCAAATTAATGAAAAGTAATTACTTTTAATAATATCCATAATTCTAAATTTGAGATATTTGGTGAAATTTAATTTAGACTATATTATATGTTATGTATAATGTTAGAGTTTATTTATATTCACATAGGTATTAGTTATTTTGGTATATTTATAATGTTTAAAAATAATAATATATTATTGTATCTCCACTTTCCAAGACGCAAGAGCTAAAATGAGTGAAAAAGACTAAAGAAGAGAAGGCGACTTGGTAGGGAAAGCCTAGGGAGATGTCGTAGAAGAAAAAAAATCACGAGAGGTGCCCAATTCAGAAAGGAGCTTAGATAGGAAAAGCCACACTTTGGAGTGGGTTTATGAAGGTGAGCAATGGGTGGAAAAATGCCATTCAAAGCATCAATCCCATGAACGAGGATGAGCAGGATGCTAGGG
>VDFB02276484.1:0-38919 GCA_007258455.2 Sequoia sempervirens
TCCAATATCGATAGTTGCTCTGGCCAGCATAAGGCCTTGGGATTTGTGTATGGTAATAGCCCATGCCATTGTGAGTGGAATTTGCCTACGGCTGCCCAATGATACAGGTATTATCGGTATACTTTTGGGGTCATTTTCATTCCATGCTGACCCCAAAAGTATTATCGGTATTATCGGTATTATCGATCCTTGCCACAACATAAAGTGGAACATCTGGTGGTCTGGAACCAAGGCTGTAAACTATCTCAACAACTTCACCCTATGTGTTTTATTTTTTCCTATCTATGTTAGGTTTAGAAAATAGAATAAGCATTCTAATACCCTCACTATTTACTCAACTACATGTGTTGTCTTATTGGGTAGCACATCATTTACCTTACACCATCTTTCCATAAGCCATATAGAGTAATTTTAAATAGCCAACTATAATCTATACAACAACCTCTTTCAAATCATTTTGTACACCAACCTATGCATATATGGCTACACTCTGTATCTAAGATATTGAGAATGGTAGTTTATACAACACTTGGTGCCTTCCCCTATCATGTAAGTTTGCTCTAATCATAACAATGTATCGGTCATGTTATTCTTGCACTATTGGAGTGTTGGATCAATGTTAATGTTAGTGCGATCACTCAAATGATATGTTATATTTAAATGTGAACTAAAATCCACATAAAGCCTATGTAGACTTTAAGTATTGGTATAGGTCCTTGAGTTCATACACCATATCAATATGTTGGCATGCTTTCCTCTCATGGTTAGACATAATACTTTATCATTTTTTTTCTTGATTATTTGTCATGCAAGTATTTATGGAGGTAGTCCCATGTCATAGAGTCCATAGCACCAAGTACTAATTGAACAATAATCTATTGACATTTTTGAAACCATTCAATGTAGCTACCAACCCTCTAGAATATAACATAGAATTTTATGAACAAAATGCATGATGCCATGATTCATTGGGATGCCAAGCCCAAATACTATAGTGTTGGTTATATACCTCCCTCAAATTATCTTGTGTTACTTTAAAATAGATCTTTTCATCATTAATCTTCTATTGAGATGGTGGATGTTATATTTCTACAAAACCATGGGCCTAAAATTTTCATAAGATAAGAAAGAGTAATATTATAAGTCAATACCAAGATAGAAAAGTTCAAAAAATAAGGGAATGAAACTAATAGTGGTGTGGAGTTTAATATTGGATATAGAAATTGAGAAAGTGGGACCCATCACTAATTATTTAGAAAAATACAAAATGTTTAAAAAATAGTATATTTTTTATTAATTATTTATGTAGAAACCAGATTCTAAGGTTCAAATCTTTATCAAAATGGATGCAATTAATGTTTCTTTTCAAGTACATGTCACCCAAGCTTAATCTTTATCACAACATATTTGGGAAGATATGGGACCCTAGTTGGGTTATTTGTACACACACAATAACAAAGATGTTCAAAGATGGGTAGACAATCAAATCCAAGTGACTAATGGCTGCATAAATACATACATAGATGAATGATATAGAAATAAAGCAAATGCATAAAAGTGTCTCCATATAAAGATACAATAAGAACTAAACTAATGTAAATAAATACATATAAAGATAATTAAAATAAAAGGAAAAGAAACCACCTTCATTTAAAATTATATGATTTAATAATATAAACATTTATTAAAACGTTTCTTTCAAGCATACATACAAATTTCAGCATTAAAAAGTAATATCACCTTTAACCTATTTCATTATTTTCTTTGTGCAACAGGCGCCATTTTTTATTAAAATACATAACGTCAAAATCAATTTGTCCATACAATCAACAACTTTGCTCGTGAAAAGCATTCCTTAATTAAAATAGAAGAAAAAAAAACCAATTGCATTTAAAATTATACGATTTAATAATATAAACATTTATTAAAACATTTCTTTCAAACATACATACAAATTTCAGCATTAAAAAATAATATCACCTTTAACCTATTTCATTATTTTATCTATGCAACTGCGCCATTTTTTATTTATTGTCAATAGAAATTAATGATAACATACTTATATTCTTCTCATTAAAGTACATAATGTCAAAATCAATTTGTCCGCACAATCAACAACTATGCTCATGAAAAGCGTTCCTTAACTAATGTTGTTCTTCTGGAGAAATGACAAAGGCTCCACCTACATATATAAGATAAACTCCTCCACAACACAAATTAATGCCAATTAAACCACTGGCTAGACAACCATTTGGATAAAATTAGTTTTTTTGATGAAATAAAAAGTTGAGAATTAAATGTGTAAATGTGTTTTCTATCGACGTATCCAATCACACTCCTGATTCACTCTCCAGATGACAAGAATTTACATAGTTAATTCCAACTGCATTTTTTCTCATCTTAATGGGACTCCAGAAGGTAGAAGAGTATCAAGGAAGCCACTGCATTTCCTGAAACACTTCAATTCAAATTTGCAGGCAATTCAAATTTATAGGCACCTACCTCTGTGATGTTTGCTGATATTTTTAATAAAGAAAGCAAGTTAAAAATAAACCTTATTAAAGACATAGTAAAAAGCAAAATTATATAAGAAGGAAAAAAAAAAATGTTTAAGAAAAAGTAATCAGACCATGTTTATGAAAGCATGTAAAGCCAATATAGTTTCTTTCATTTGAAAGAACCATAACATACCATCCGTTCAGACCATAGTAAAATACCATCCATCTCAAGACCATATATTCCTGATAAGGGTTTAGGTTTATTATTATTATTTTTTTAAATTCCCAACCAATCCTTAGCAAAATTATTTACTACCCTTGAAACACTAACTTTAACCAAGAGCCCCCATTACACTTTTTGATAATAGCCCCAACAACATTTCTCCTCAAAATATAAATATGAACAATATAAGATAATTATAATTCACAAGTTAATTGCTAAATATCTATTTATTATTTTTCTTTTAAATTATTATTCATTTAATTATTTAAAATTATATATCAACTCTATGAAATAAATTTAGAGGCTACAAAATTAAGAAATAGGTATTACAAATTATTATATTTGAATTCTTCTACATAATTTCTATTCTGTATTACAAATTATTATATTTGAATTCTTTTACATAATTTCTATTCTATTTCCTCACAAGTTAGTTATAAATTCCCATTCTATTTACTCACGAGTTAGTTACCAAATCTTTAATCTATTTACTCATCACGTTAATTACTAAATCTCCATTTTATTTACTCATTGATTTTTCTTTTAAATTAATAAGTATTACAAATTAATATAATTTAAGAATATTTAGAAAGTAAAATATTAACCATTTACCTACATTAAGGAATTGGATTGTGATAAAGGTAATAGCTTGGCATCCCAATAAAATATACTAATTTTTAACGTGCCCTCAATCCGACTCACAATTAAGGATATTAGAAAGTTAAAAGAAATGTGCCTTTAATATCTTTTTAATTTCTTATTAGCTGAAATAGTGGTGCGATGTTAGTTACCAACAACCAACGGAAAAAGAGATTAACCCACAACTACTTAGCAATGCTGATAGCAATAAATAAATTGCTAATAATATATATATATATTTTTTGTGTTATGATTAATGTAAAAAAAACCATTTCTTTCCATGGTGTTACCCACACGCAGCAATTATTTTTGCTTTCCATGGTATTACTACACCTTCAACAGTTACTGAAGTAGCTAATTTTACATACCAAATAACTGTCACAATGTATGCAGAATTCTCTCTTGGAGTAACCATCCAGTAGACGCCTACGCTGATTTACAAGCGAGGAAGAGTTTTGAATGATTTCAATGTAAGTTTGAATTCTAATATGATCTATAAACCATTTGAATTCTAACATGATTTATAAACCATATAACTGAATATGAGCATTTCCAATAATACAGATTCATTCTGAGTATCTACATAACAGAAATTGGCACAACTAATCGGAGGATGAGATAGTATAGTTAATAGCCACAGTAAATGGAGGTAAATGCGTACAAAGGTGCACATCAACTATTAATTGGGGAACCACAAATTTGCAAGCGCACTCACCAGTCAACAATAATGCTAGGCGCTGTCAACACCAAGCACCAGTGACCAAATTATGTGTATTCCCTGACATGGAATTCATTGTGCCTACTTATACATAAAGCCTCCTTGATGGGGATTGGAGCTACGTGAATTAATTAACAAAAATATTAGAGAGAACGGTGTACATACACACCAACCTCCAGATTTTAGTGATCATATTTAGGCTCATCGCATATTTAATCTCCTCACCAACTCAACTGAAGTGTCGGCAATGATACTGATCAGATCTCTATTCACCCATAAATGAGGCAATCCTCTTGCAGATAGGATTACTTGTTACTGTCGGATAGGAGATATTGGTCGCGCGATTTTCTATGCTTGCAATCAGATTGATGTGCAATGCCAATTACTCACTTATCTACTTTCCACTGTAGGGTCAATGACAAATTAAATTGAAGCAGTGTTTTTAGAAAACCTCACCATTTGCACTAAAAACTGTATAGGGCGATCCAGAGACTCAAAGATTTACAGTTTGATAATGACTTGTGTGGCAGTTTATTGGGGCTAATACAGGTATCGACACTGAAGGGGGTGAGGCTATCTCCAGTGCTGCGGTCCTCCTCCATGGGTTGCAACCCATTACCGTAGCAGCAAGTGAAACAACCTGATAGTGATTGCTGGTATGACTATAGCAGCAAGTGAAACAAAGGTTCTAGCTACTGTGAGAAGGCATTAGGGCCAGAAACACGCCATGCTTCAACAATGTGACACGTCCCTTCGATGGTGAACAAAGAACAATAGATCTTCTCAAAAAATACTCAGTGAACAACAGAGCTGGAAAAATAATTTGTTTATTCAACTGTGTATCAAATCTGGAAATATAGAGTGCATTAAATAAAAAATAGAACAAGCTATCGAAGCTCAAAGAAAAACTAAAAATAGGGAAAACCACGTGCAAGGAAACAACAGTCTAAACATAGTTTTAATCTGCACTTAATAAAAAACAAAACTAATCAAAATAGGGAAAACCAAATGCAAAATGATTGCATGGAAACAATAGATAATTTTAATCTACACTTAATAAAAAACAAACTACACATGCAGTTTTTATTATGCATAAACAAACTAATTAAAGAAATCTGTGGTGGAATCGGAGATGATTGGAGAACCGTTGTGAATGCATTGAATGCATGCCTTCACCAATTACACCTTGGGGGATTTTGCAGCAAGTGCACCTTGCTATTTCAAGAATTTTAGCTCTTTTCAGATGGACCATTTTAACACACACCTGCAGGATACTGGCTATATTTAATTACACTAATAGTGACATTGGTTATTACCCTTCTTTTCCTATTTCCCTCCTAACAATTCTGAAAATGTATACATCTAAGCTATTATTTCATCATAAAATGTTAGTGTTAGCTGCTATGAGAAAGCCCTAGTAAGTCCATTAGCTAGGCAAAATAATATCAGAGCCAGGCAGTTGGGCTTAATAACAGCCAGAGTTAAACCCAACCCTCTGCTGCTGATGCTGGCCAGCTATCTCCACTAACCGACTGACATTTCTCATTTTTCCTCACATACACTGCAAAATCAAATATAAATATATTATTCCCCTCAATTGATAAAGAAAAAAAAGAAAACCCAGATGAAAACGAAAATCCCGTATCATATGATTCCCCTAGAAAAATGGAAGAAAAACACGTAGTAGAGGAGGTTTCTGGAGAGCTGAAACTGTTTAAAGTGATGTATTTGTGGAGCACACACCAATGGAGACACCCCTCACTCACCAATCCCTCCTTCCAATCACACCTTCATTGATGGAGTGGCAACCAGAGATGTGCTTCTATAGGAGGCAACTGGACTGTGGGCTCGCATATATCTGCCTGATAAGAAGACCAACGAGAAGCTTCTGTTGTTGATTCATTTTCATGGCGAAGGGATCTGCGTCAGCCATGTCGATTGGCACATCTATTACTATTTCTACTTGCGCCTGGCCAGGGAATTGCAGGTGGTGGTCATGTCGCTAGATTATAGTCTGGCTCCAGAGCATCGCCTTCCTGCTGGTAGATTACAGGCTGGCTCTGATTTCCTGCTGCCTGCCATGACTGCCTCGCAGCGGTGGAGTGGCTTCGAACCTGGCAATAGAGCAAGGATTATACTGTATCTTACTAAGCCCAACTCCCCACTGAACAAGAGTCCTCCCTTCATGGCATTACAGGTAATTGTCCTTATTCCTCGTGCCTAAGCCCTCCCCTACGTGGGTGCCATACTGTCTTAATGACATAGGCTCCTTTTCCTCTGACAGACGGCTCTTCCAAATTACTCATTCCGAGAACAAAATCCATATCGTGATTTCTTGTTGACAATATCTACCTTCTTAATAAATTGCCATGCGTGAGTTAGGTATTTGAGCCACTCTACGCCTGTAAAAGTTACTGTCACGTAACGGAACCTGAAAACCTACAATCCGGCAGGGAGAACTTTTTTCGGCAGGGAAAATCCAACCGGAATATCAGACATGAGACTTTCCCGGTCGATTTCTCACCTATAATAGCCTATCGGCTAATTATTATTATTTATTTTATTTTATGTAGTATATATAGTTTTCTTTTTTCTAATCTATCTAATTTTTTGAGATTTTTTATAACTTATTTTTATTTGATTAATTTTGAAATATATTAATTATTAATTATAATAATTTCATATTTATATTTAATTTTGTATTATAGAATATAACTATATTATATTTAACTTAATTTATATTATATAAAATATACAATATACTAGCAGTTGCTTGTAGTGACATGCAACAATGAGCCGATAGGTGGAGGAAAGTACAAATGGCTGGAATGCAATCTAAGAGAGAGTAAAGGGTGTGTAGATATCTACACTTAACAAATGGCATAATATATTGTAAGTTTTAGTTGGAACATTGATTTTATGTTGTTATATCCTATTACCCTTATGTACAGATATGTATGTATGCTAATGTCAAGCATAATAGAATTATCTGAAATCTTATAATATTATTGATTTGCAATAGGAGATACAATTTTCAAATAAGTATATTTGCATAAGTCATGCACAACCATAACAATAAATAGATAATTGCATCTATACGATTCTATTGATGTTAACTTTGAACTACATTTTTTCATTTTGTTTGGGAATTTGACTTTGCATGCGATTGAAATATATCTCAAAAGATAACATGTAAAACTTTTGGATGCAAGATTTTAAAAATAGAGATTGTTGTCTCAATGTAATCGATGTTCACAAAAATTTTTAATATTACACTCAATATACAACCTATGAAACAAAAGAATCTTGTTTGAATTTCATGTCAGAAATATAGAGATTTGCACATAGGAAATATAAAATGAAACACAACAAAATGAGGCCTGCTCTCCACCCTACCATATTGGGTCATGGAGCCTCATGGGCTCTCACCAAACCCCCGAGCAAGAATATACATTGTCCACAACTCTGATCAATGGTGAAATGAATATTCCTTATTACACTTCATATAGAGTCTATAAGGATCTAATTGTTTATTTTACCATTGTAACGCATTTTGCAGTCACTATGATTATTCTGAAAGGTTGTTTATAACACATTACTTCATCAAAATCCCCATTATGGTTGGAGTATGCTCAGCAAGAATAACAACAAAATGTGAAGTTTAGTGTAGTGATCATCCGTAATTGATAGACAATATGTAAATCAGGAGATATAAAGAGTTCTATAATTTATAATACATAATATGCAATGCACCTATAATGGAAGGGATGAAATAAATAAAATATAGGCATACCTCATGCACATGGCAGCATGCAATATGAAGAGAAGAAAAGAAGGTCTGATCTCCACCCACCAAACCCCTAAGCAAAAAATAAATTGTCCACCACTATGATCAATGGTGAAAGTAATGTTTCGGCCCCTACTGACTTTATACAAGATCATCAAAATCTCCATTGTGGCTAGAGTATGCTCTGCAAGAATAACAACAAAATGTGAAGTTTAGTGCAATGATAATCTATAATTGATAGACAATATGTAAATCAGGAGATATAAAGAGTTATATATTTTATAATAGATAATATGCAATGCAGCTATAATGGAAAGTATGAAATAAATAAAATATAGGCATACCTTGTGCATGTGGCATAATGCGGTATGAAGACAAGAAAAGAAGGCCTAATCTCCACCCTATTATATTGGGTCATAGGGCATCATGCGCTCTCACCAAACCCTCGAGCAAAAAAAAAAATTGTCCACCACTATGATCAATGGTGAAAGCAATGTTTTCTCCCCTACTAACTTTGTACAAGATCATCAAAATCCCCATTATGGCTAGAGTATGCTTTGCAAGAATAACAACAAAATGTGAAGTTTAGTTTAGTGATCATCTGTAATTGATAGGCAATATGTAAATTAGGAGATATAAAGAGTTCTATAATTTATAATACATAATATGCAATACACTTGTAATGGAAGGGATTAAATAAAAAAAATATAGCCATACCTTGTGCACATGGTGGAATGCAATATGAAGAAAAGAAAAAAAGGCTTGATCTCCACCCTACCATATTGGGTCATGGAGCATCATGCACTCTCACCAAACCCCCGAGAAAAGAAATAAATTGTCCACCATTGTGATCAAAGATGAAAGCAATGTTTACTCTATACAAGATCTAATGGCATCAAAACATCCTGAAAGAGGATTGTTTGGGTTGAGTATGCTATGCGAACATTAAAGGATATATGAAGTTTAGTGCAATAAACATGTGTCATCCGTAGACAATAAATAAATCAAAAAATATAAATACGTGTGCAATTTATAAAAAATAATATGTAATGCAGTTGTAGTAGAACATAGTAATTAGATAAAATATAGGCTTACCTTGTGCACATAATGGATTGCAATATGAACATAGAAAAGAAGGCCCGCTCTCCACCCTACCATATTGCCTCATGGAGCCTCATGGGCTCTCACCAAAACCCTGAGCAGAAACATTAATTGTCCACCACTTTGATCAATGGTGAAAGTAATTCTTTGGCACCAGAGAAAATTTGTTGAGTTCAAATCAATGCTATACATTTTAATAAATTGACTTGGAGTTGTGAAATAAGAAATGCAATAGAAGATATATAGCCTTACATTGTATACAGATGGAATGCAGGTGAAGGCCATGCACCATCCAAACATGCAATCATAAAGCTATTTATAATTTTGGAGATTTGCACACCTTATATATAAATAGAATGTACTTGCAATCCAAAATGGTTTGACTGGGATATAGCTACACAAAGGTAAATGTGAACTTTGGTGAGGTGAACATGTTTTATTGGTAAGCAATATGTAAATTATGAAGCTTAAACGGTTCTATAATTTATAAGGAAAATATATGTAATAGCATGATTATATCTCACATATAAAAAATGATAAGCAAGCAAATTTATAAATGGTGGATATTCTATATGCATGGAAATAAAGAGGGAAAGAGAAGCAATACACTTACCATAAAGAATAGGAACATTTCATGATGATGGCAATGAATGATATTGTCAAAGATGATCCTCTTATTTGATTCATAGTGCACTATAATTGTTGGTATGTCTCCTATAGTATCTACCAAAATAGAAAGGAAAATCTACACATAATTCTAAAGAACCCAGTTAAAGTGAGGAATTCAGTTGTGGGCATAACAAATATAAAATCGAACACAAAAAAATGAGGCATGGTCTCCACCCTATAATATTGGGTTTCTACCACTCTGATGAATGGTGAAATCAATGTTCCTTATTACACTTAATATACAACCTATCATTCAAAAAACTCATTTTTGATGCTAAAGGAATAATAAGACAAATACATATCTACACATAGGAAAAATAAAATAAAATGAAATGCAACAAAAGAAATCCTGCTATCCACCCTAACATATTCAACCATGGACCATCATAGGTTGTTACACATATATTCATAAGTAGTCTCCAAACATATCAATCTTGTCTACATTTAATGTCAGAAACACACAGATATGCACATAGGAAATATAAAATCAAACAAAACAAAATGAGGTGTGGTCTTGATCACAGCTATAAATCAATGTAAATTTTTCTTTCCAAGCAGGTATACAGGTATTGCATGCCTTCGATGCATTTGTAGGGGTCTATTCCTTGGATATATATAGACACAAAAATAATGTGTGGAAATGTATGTATGTGGAGTTACATATGGACAGCAGGTAGATGATGGGCAATAAAAGGCCACATGACAACTAAAAGGAATAATCAACATTATAATAAACAAGCATGTGAGGATGAAATATTTAGCTTTGATATTATTGATAGTGAGCAGATAGAAATACAAATCACTTGTTTTGTGTTTTTTTAGATGGGAGGGTCATTGGTAAAGTAATAGAAAATTCTTCATGATGATACAATTGATCATAGTGATGGAAAATGTATTTCCCCTATGTGTAGATATGTATGTATGTCATTATAGGTGCAAAGAAATTTGGTACTTAATAATGTGTATGTTTATTCTATTTAGACATTCTTGCAATGATAAAGTGTACTTTAATTGTTATATGGAACATTGATGCAACCATTTACCACAATGATGAACAATGCAATGTGCATGTTTGGATGTATGTCATAGCAGATGCAAACAAGATTGATACATGCTAGCACTTTTTCAGAATGAGAATCTATAATTTGAGTTTTATATGGAATATTGATGTCATGATTGTTTGTAGTGGTGGACAATGTATTTCCCCTATGTACAGATATGTATGTATGTCATAGTAGATGCAAACACCATTGATACTTATTGATCCCTATGTTTACTTTATGGGACATGCATGGAATGATAAACTATATTTTCAAGTTTTATCTATACAAGATTCATGCTTGGAAGAAATGGGAAAATCATTATCACAACAAACACTTTTGTAGAGATTTTGCAACCATTTCCCCATGCAAAGAACACAAAATAAAATCCAACCACCTTCACATAAATTCCTCAACGGGTAACTACACTTGGGCCTTAATAGAAGCTTGTCCTTGTCAGGGGCGGATGCAATTTTTTCTGAGGCTTGAAAATGGTAGGTGTTGCTTACAAGTGGCTAGCTTTATTGGATTTGTTTTCAAATTAGAAGTGTTTGGTGCGTCAACAGAGATGGCCAACATAATGGCATCAACATTAATTGTCATGTGCTTTTTGTGTAGTGGTCATGGTTGCAAGTAATAGTTTCCTTTTAAAGCCTTGGAAAACATAGAAAATGCCTATGCAAAACCCAAATGAAACAATATTGAAAAGGATTTTTTTGATATACACCCCTTTTCACTTGCTTCAAACACACATCTCCCTGCTAGCTTATGTGCAAAATAGCTGGCAAAATATTATCATATGCACCAATTTTCTTTTGCTTGTGCAATGATCACCCCATGCAAAAAACATAAAATAACCTCCAACCACCTTGACGGAAGCTGGAAAATGCTTGATTTAACTTGCACCCTCATAGAAAATTACCCTCCTCATTCATGGCTTTGATATTTGGTATAGGAATAGAATGAGACCCAATAATGTCCTATCAAAAATTTCAAAAAATTTCATTATGTTTCCCAAGGTTTTAAACATATGTGGGAAGATTTAATTTGACACATGTTGTGGATTATGCTTCCCTTTTTTTTGTGAAAATAATTTAAAAATCCTAAGCCTAAGCTAATTACTTCATAGAAGAACATGCACCACATTTTTCAGTTGACAAAAAAAAGTTCAATAAACACATGATTTGGGTCTCGAACAAAAAAATTGGAACTATTAATTGAAACATATGTACTCATTCTTTTATTAGATGTCATGACAATTCTCAATGAATAGAGACAAGGCCACATGATAGGATGTAGCAATTAATTTCTATGAAGAAGTTTAAGTATAGAGATACAAAAAAAGAAAAGAAACTACCCTATGAAAAGAATAAACGTAGGAAGGAGTATATATGAATGTTCTCTGCATATGAGATCACATACATACATATCTACACACAGGGATGAATGTTGGCTATGATGTGGAAAAGATGGGAAAAAAATTATCTTTGCAAGTTTTCCCATCTAGGTGACTATTGATACCAATATTGTTTCATTTATACCTTTCGTTATGTGGTGATGATTGCAATTCTATAGATTAGGATATATTGTTTCATTTATGGCCACCATTTTGTGTGAATGGTTGCAAAATAGTTAATATCATGTGTTTTATGTGAGTTTTTTTTATTTGTCTTACTATTTAAACCAATATTGTTTCATTTATGGTTTGCATTTTGTGGTGGAGGCTTTGAATTAATTTGTTACTATGAGCTAAAGTTTATAAGTCAACAACACACATTTATAGCCATGCATGGACTTGTCAATATAGAAATCACATTGGGAGCAAAGGAAATAAACATCACCTGGAATAGGTTGAGAGATTATCATCACTTGGCATAGGTTGGCATGGCAATATCACTCATTTGCATTTGATTTCACATATCTACACAACACATAGGAATGAATGTTGTCTATGGCTAACTTCACAAATTTACATATTTGTACATGGGAAAAGTGAAATGGAACAAAACAAAACAAGGCCTATTCTCCACTCTACCATATTGGGTCATGGAGCTTGATAGGCTCTCACCAAACCCTTGAGCAAGATCATACACTACCCACCATTGTACTAAATGGTGATATCGATGTTTCTTATTAGGCCTAATATAAACCCTATTTTAATAGGTTACAACCCATCACCACAAAATGGAGGCCATAAATAAAACAACATTGGTTGCAATAATGGTCCAAATGGAAAAACCCACAAAACAAAAAAATTCACAGTAACATATAACAACTGAACAAGACCCAACAATGCCTTATCAAAAATTTTGTAGACATTCACTACATTTCCTAGGGTTTTAAATGGTAGGTATTATTACAACCAGTAAGCAAAGGGAGGAGTATATGTTTCTTACATCTAATTTGACATACATAAATAACTACACACATAGAAAGGAAAGTTATACAGAACAAAAGAAGCAGATACCTTTTTGTGGCAATATTTTTCAAAGCAATAGAGTCCTATCCATGGAGCTTGATAGGCTCTCACCAAACCCTTGAGCAAGAACATACACTAACCAACGTTGTACTAAATGGTGATATCGATGTTTCATATTAGGCCTAATATAAACCCTATTTTACTACATTACAACCCATTGCCACAAAATGGAGGCCATAAATAAAAAAACATTAGTTGCAATAATGGCCCAAATGGAAAAACCCACAAAACACAAAAATTCACAGTACTTAACATATAGCAAATGAACAAGACCCAACAATGGCTTATCAAAATTTTTGTAGACATTCATTACATTTCCTAGGGTTTCATATGGTAGGTGTTATTACAACTAATAAGCAAAGGGATGAGTATATGTTGCTTACATCTAATTTGACATACATATATAACTACACACATGGAAAGGATATCTATACAGAACAAAAGAAGCAGATACCTTTTTGTGGCAATATATTTCAAAGCAATAGATTCCTATCTATGGAGCTTGATAGGCTCTCACCAAACCCTTGAGCAAGAACATACACTAACCAACATTTTACTAAATGGTGATATCGATGTTTCATATTAGGCCTAATATAAACCCTATTTTACTATGTTACAACCCATCGTCACAAAATGGAGGCCATAAATAAAACAACATTGGTTGCAATAATGGCCCAAATGGAAAAACCCACAAAACACAAAAATTCATAGTACTTAACATATAGCAACTGAACAAGACCCAACAATGGCTTATCAAAAATTTTGTAGACATTCACTACATTTCCTAGGGTTTTAAATGGTAGGTGTTATTACAACCAATAAGCAAAGGGAGGAGTATATGCTTCTTACATCTAATTTGACATACATACATAACTACACACATGGAAAGGAAAGTGATACAGAACAAAAGAAGCACATACCTTTTTGTGGAAATATATTTCAAAGCAATAGATTCCTATCTATGGAGCTTGATAGGCTCTCACCATACCCTTGAGCAAGAACATACACTAGCTAGCATTGTACTAAATGGTGATATTTATGTTTCATATTAGGCCTAATATAAACCCTATTTTACTATGTTACAACCCATCACCACAAAATGGAGTCCATAAATAAAACAACACTGGTTGAAATAATGGCCCAAATGGAAAAACCCACAAAACATGAAAATTCACAGTACTTAACATATAGCAATTGAACAAGACCCAACAATGGCTTATCAAAAAATTTGTATACATTCACTACATTTCCTAGGGTTTTAAATGGTAGGTGTTATTACAACCAATAAGCAAAGGGAGGAGTATATGTTTCTTACATCTAATTTGACATACATACATAGCTACACACATGGAAACGAAAGTGATATAGAACAAAAGAAGCACATACCTTCTTGTGGAAATATATTTCAAAGCAATAGATTCCTATCTATGGAGCTTGATAGGCTCTCTCCAAACCCTTGAGCAAGAACATACACTAGCTAGCATTGTACTAAATGGTGATATTGATGTTTCATATTAGGCCTAATATAAACCCTATTTTACTACGTTACAACCCATCACCACAAAATGGAGTCCATAAATAAAACAACATTGGTTGAAATAATGGCCCAAATGGAAAAACCCACAAAACACAAAAATTCACAGTACTTAACATATAGCAACTGAACAAGACCCAACAATGGCTTATCAAAAATTTTGTATACATTCACTACATAATTTCCTAGGGTTTTAAATGGTAGGTGTTATTACAACCAATAAGCAAAGGGAGGAGTATATGTTGCTTACATCTAATTTGACATACATACATAACTACACACATGGAAAGGAAAGTGATACAGAACAAAAGAAGCACATACCTTTTTGTGGCAATATATTTGAAATCAATAGATTCATATCTATGCATCAAACAAATGAAATAGATAAAGATGCAGGTGGAAGAAAAATGTACACCAATATATATGTATGTAGAGGAAGATGAAAATATATATGCATTGTTGATTGTTTCCCAATAATTTTAAAACTAGTAAGGCTAATGAAAATTTTGTGCAAAGTTCACACAAATAGCCTATCGGCTAAAAGTTTGCATATAGAGGCAATTGTTGCAAAGTAATCCATATTATTTCATTTATTGTTTCCATATAGACGCGATGGTTGCAAAGCAATAAAATATACCAATAACAACATTGTTTCATATATACTTTCCATACACTACCAATGACCACAATAATATTTAGAGTTCTAAAGTTACCAAAGAAATTGAACATTTTATGTTACTTTCCATAAGGCATTGTTGGTTGTTGTTATGTGAGCAATCTATGCTATTTTCAATATGGCATTATTCAATGTTGGGTTGTAGATTGAGCTCTACAACATATGCAACAAACATTATATCCAAGAACCATATCATATCCATATGGAAAACATGACATTATGATTAGACATGGAAAAGTAGCAAGGAGAATATTTGAGAAGCATTATATGCATACAAACACATACACACTCATGTATACAAATACATCATAGACACAAATATCTACAAAGAACTCTATCAAGATATTGTATGCACTAAGAAAGTTCAAAACAAGATCAGAACAAAATTTTATTAAAAACAACTCACAAATGCCTCTATATATTGAATTGTACATGCATATATGCATACGGGTATGTGCAAGATCATGATGGGCCAAAAAGTGGCAATATAATGGGTATTTGTGGGGTATGTGGTTGATGACTTTTTAATCCAAAATTGATGAAGCGAAAGGGTTTTAGAGATTATCCAGCTTTCCACTAATGTAAATTATGCATTAATTTAGATTTAATAAATAATAATAATTTTTTTTTCAACCTACAATTCTGACTAAAATTCCCTGATCAGATAAGCTAATTGAAAAACATCTATAATTTTCAAATGGTATCACATTTTTTGAATATAAGTATGCATCCCACATTATAGTAGCTGTACGCAGGGATTAAAAAAATAAAAATTAAATTCAAAGAGTTTTGATAAGAAGTTAAAGATTGGTTAGACACACTTTTTATATCTTTTAAAGTTGTAATAAAATGCTTAGAATTTTTACTTAAAACGGAAACAAATTACAAAAAAAATGCATCACATCTAGACATGGAGTCCTCTAATTATATATAAAATATTATAAAAAATATTATCATTTTATTATGGTAAGGTGGTCGAGAAAGGCGCCTACTTCTTATTTTTCCCTGAAATTTAAGTACCACTACATTGAAATTTCAAATTTTTCACCAAATAGATTTTATTTATTTTTGAAATAAACCTAGTAGTTTAGAAAATACATTCAATTTTATACAAATTATATTCTTTCATATTTTTGAAATAATATAGATAACTTATTCAATTTTTTACGTCAAGTTGCCTAACACTCATTTTTCTAATTTTTTTGCCACTTAAGGGCCTATTTTTTCCATGATGATCCTACACATACCCATACATATCCATTACAGACATGTATATCTACACACATTTGTATCAAAAAGTTGTATGCACTAAGAAATTTGAATTACATCCATATATATTTATGTATATTCATATGTAGATATGTTTACATGCATACAACCATCTCCGCAAGTTTATAAAAAAATAGTTATAAATATTGATACATCTATCAAATAGGATGAAATAACTATATAACCAAACAACATAAAATAAAATCAGGAACATACACTTAAGGGAGAACAAAACTATAAGCAACATAAATAGTAGAAAATAAATCAAGTGTATATTTTTTTGTTGGACATTATAAGTTATAATTCATTGTCTTAATATTAACCAATTAAACAAACAACAAAGAAATAATAGTAGAAACGAAAGGTCTTTTCATGTGACAAGCATTGCAATGAAAGAAAATGAAACAAATGTCTAGTCAACCGAAACTGTAACAAATATCCAAAGTCACAATTAGGCATGGTTATTTTGGAATTCAAGGAAGTATGATAACTATCTCTGGAGACTCTTACATAGCAAGGGAAATAGCAAACAAATCTGATAGCAAAAACTTGCACATAGCCTCAAATTTTAACCCTTGTTTATAAATTATAGGTTTGAGTTTTAATAAGAATAGTGAAAAAAATGAGGGGTAGGTGACAACATTGATAATAGACTCAATAGTAATTGTAGTCGAAGAGTCATATTGCAACATTTAAAGCTCTTTTGATGACATCTACAATAAGTTTGTTGTAGCCTCATCAAAATTAGTATCCCAAATCTTGCCTGTGTGGTCTTCCATCTTTAGCTCTAATAAATATCAAAAGTTACAATTAACTATTGTTGTCTGGCATTTAGGGTAGAACAACATATTTTGCCTGGAATCTTCACTTTTTCTTGCATTGTTTGTCATTGGTCTAGAAGGTACATGTAGTGTAACATAATGCATCATTTTTAATATACTTTACTGTTGCCTTGATAGTAGCTTGAAAAGTTTCTAGCAAGCCAAAGTAGTGATCCAATATATGTGCAATAGTGACTCTCTCATTTTCCAAAGAAAACTTTCAAGGCACTATTCAAGAGGACTCAACGATAGGTGGATCAATATGTCCTCATTGGATCAAGGGCTATGCTTTTGGTATGTCAAGATTTATATATAGAAGAGTCCAATAAGTTTTTTTCACAACCAATCCATTGAAATACCCAACACACACATTTTCAATAGCAGGATGAGAGTCAAACTAGGGGTGTCACGACCTCTCTAGCTTGTCACCCTTTCTTTCCTAATTTGAGCTCCACAAATTAACATCATTTGGAAATGATGACAACTCATTAAGTTTAATAGTTGTATGAATTGTTTGGGATTAATCCTTTCTTTGTAGAGTCAATACCATTCCTACATACACCACAATCCCAATAATATCAATCAAATTGTTATTGATGCAATTTGCAATCTCATTTATTGGGATGAATTTAAATAATTTATCTATTACAAAGGCCTCATCATCACAACATTTCAACATTGAGTGTTGATCCAAAATGATTTCCATCTGGCTATTTAACTTATTAAATTTACTATCTTCTTGTCTCATCGAGCCCTTTGACACATAATAAGTATGACCCACCTCAACCTTATCGTAATGCAATTCTGCTATGTCATTAAAGCAAGTGATTCATATTTTTGTTCCCTCACTATCAACAATTTCAAAGATGAATACTTGTCCCTTACAACCCTTATTTTTGTAATGGTGCATATCCCTTTCTATTGTTATCTGAATATTTATTGTCCATTTGGTCTGATAAACATTCATCCCTTTAATAAGGCTAATATTTTTAGGAGAATCATGTTGTCTTGGGGATGTATAATTCCCAAATTTTGAGGCTCATTTGGATGGGGAAGGTGAGTCACAATCAACTATTTGTTCTTCTTGATCTCTAAACAAATATCTATGTTTTCCAATTAGCTGACAATCTAACATTCTGAATCTAAGGAAAATATGAAAATTTCCGTAGAATGAAATGAAAATCAAATACTTTAAAAGGAAGTCCCTACAAATAAGAAAGCATAAAAGTACAAGTACAAGTAGTGCAAAAGAATATCTAACCTTAATTCCCACAACTTTCTACATAAATAGTTTGTCAAGCACAAGATGGAACCTATTTTCAATGCCCCTATAAAAAAAATTCATTGTATTTTGTAGGAAAAGTTTCTATTTGCATGTGGGTTCCATTAGAAAGGACGGCTTTGTAATGTTCAACTATTCTTTGATCGCCTCCTATTTTTTCAAAAGATATTAGATGGAGAACCAAAGATGCGACAACATATCTAGCATCAATATATCATATCACATGTATTGTCAAGGTTGGATTTACATTTGTATCCTAAAAGGAAATTAAACTCAATGAAGAGGCAACAATGGTATATTCATGGTTGTGACTCAAGTCTAGAAACAAGAAACAACAACAAAATCAAACTTAATGAAGCAGAAAAGTGCCAATTTAATTTTCAGCAACAAAAACAAAACAAGAAACAAACTTATAGGACCAGTGCTTGAGGATTATTTGTTAGCCTCAGTAAAGCCAAAGGCCACCGACATTGCTGGGGATGCTCTTTTAAAAGCTGAGATTTGGAATGTAGACAACTGACTACAAGGTCTCTGACTTCAAAACACAACATGAGCTCTCAATTTTTTTGCACATGCATTAAGAATATGGATGCAAAGGATTAATAAAAATAAAGGGTTTAATGATTTATATAATACTTAATATACAATTTTTTATTCCAACTTTGTTGTTTCATTTTTCTAATCTCTTAATTTTTTTTCCTAGAGACATCAACAATGTGAGGGAAAATAAAGAATTGGGAAAAAGGCTTGAATGTTCTATATAATAGTTAAAATAAAGTATATCATTCAAAGAATGGCCTATCAATATTAAAAAAAATAGTAACTATTTTCACAAAATAATAAACATTGGGAAGAGTGCATATGTACATTGTTTATATCTACTTTGACATACATACATATCTACAAAGAGGAAAATTTAATATTGTTTCATAGATGGATTCTATTATGTGCCAATGGTTGCAACACAATAAAATAGTCTATTTTGTTTTCCATGATGCAATGTTAATTATTGTTTTCTAGCTTTGGCTATATTATTTCATTTTCAATGCATAATGAAATAGTAAATTTTATAGAGTTTATGTTGTTATCCAAAAGGAATTATTGACTACCATTGCCACTTTTATTTCCCCTTTGTGCAGAAATCTGCATATGTGATATTAGATGCAAAAACATTATTATAGAGGATTGAAAATACACCTAATGATTCCAAGGATATCCCAACAAAATAAAGATAGGGATCACTATGTATCAATGTTCTTAGCATCCACTATGCCATACATACATTACTATATATAGGGGAAACTCATTGTCCATCAGTGAGATCAAATGTTTGCACAATTTTTGACAAGACATTGTTGGCTACTGTTATGTGGCTTTACTAGCTATCACAAGTACAAGCAAGGAGAGAAGGATTTTGTTAAGGTGAAAGTTCGATCATACATTGTCAAGCCACTATCTAGCTACACACATGTTTTTTTTTGTGTTTTCCTACATGGGGTGATAGTTTGAAAAGCAATACAAAAGTCTTAGCTATGATAATTTATTGTGTATTTTTTGCAAACAATGAAGAAAGTAAGGAGCAAAGAGAAAGAAATCAGGAAGAGGGTACACTTGAACCAAGTAGGATGAGGTGGAATTTTAAAAAACCCTTTGTATTTCTAGTTCTTATACATAATTGTGGACATGATTGTATGCATGTATAGATATGGATATACATATACAAAAACATATATGCATGCAATTCAATGTTCTTAGTGAATGAAACATCTTCATACGATTGTGTGTAGAAAAATGTGTCCATAATAAATTTGTATGTGTGTATAAAAACACTAAAGTATGTATTTCTTTTATTTCCTTTCACTATTCTTTTCCTGTGTACAAATGTGTATGTGTGCAAAATAAGATGTAGACAACATTCATAAAAACTTGTCCCCCTATTTACTACTTCATGAGGATAGTTGTTATTTTTTTTTTCCATAAGGGGAATTCTTGCAATAATAGGCATCATATTATGCATAAAAAGAAACATTTCTCGCCACATCCAATGTGTTGAAAAGCTCTTTGAAGTTAGGAGAATAGCATAAACTATTTTATGACTTTAGCTCTCGCTATATTGTTTCATATTTGATTCACAATCCAATAGTAAATGTTTTAGAATTTATGATGTTGTCCATAAGGTATTGTTCACTATTGGTCTATAGATTTGGCTATATTGTTTCCTTTTCGATAAGATGGTATTGAAAAATAGAATTTACTAGGTTGCTATTGAAACTAATATTGTTTTATTCAAGGCATGAGTGTGTATGCCTATATATGTAGTTTCTACATGTATCTTTGAGGTTATGCATATAAATTATGAATATTTGGGCTATTTATCTTCCCTTCCCCTTTTTTTGCTTGCTATCCACTTGGGAGTGGACTATGCACTATGGAGAAATGGTTCTATTTTTTAGATGTGTCAACATTTCCATGTGCTTTCTTCTTTATATCCAACAAAAATCTAATTTTGTTTGCTTTTTTCTAGAGCACCTTTTTGAAAATAAAATAGTATAGCCTATTCAACAACATCTTATCAAAAATGAAATAGTACACCCTAACCTAGAGGACAATAATCACCAATTTCTTATGGAATCAATGTTATTTTCATCTGCTATGACATACATACTTATCTATGCATAGGGGTTAAACATTGTCCATCACTCCAATTGATGGTTCCATTACCTCGACTACTATACTAGTTTTGGAAAACGGGAGGAGGTGTATTTGAAGCAAGAAAGTAGAGGTGTGGGTGGAGGTACATATTGTGAAAACTATTTCTAGAGTATTCCAATAGTAGGTCATATTATTTTCCAGAGGCCATTGTTCATTGTTGTCCTCTAGCTGATGGTATAATGTTTCATTTGCGCTCTCCATGCAGTCATGATGGTTGGAATGAAACATTTTTTGTTTCTATGTTGGATTGCTAGTGTGAATTCTTGTCTTTTGTGGGCTTTTCCATCTAGATCATTGTTGAAAGCAGCATAGTTTCAAAAGTAGTTGATGTTATTTTCCATGGGCCATTATTCATTGTAGTTATCTAGCTTAGGGTATATTTTTCCATTTATCAACTTGATGTAGCCATGATGGTTGGAAGGAAATATTGTTTATTTTTTGGGTTGAATTATTACTATGAATTGTTGTGTTTTGAGGGTTTTCTCATCTGGGCAACTTTTGAAATCAATATAGTTAGGAAAATAGTTTATGTTATTTTCCATAGGCCATGATTGTTGATTCTTGTTTTGTAGCTTAAGATATATTGTTTTATTTATGGTGTTCATGTAGTTGTGGTAGATGGAAGACAATATTATTTTCTTTTTCATTGCATTGTTACTGTAAATTGTTGTGTTTTTGTGGGTTTCTGATTTGGGTCATTGTTGAAGCCAATACAGTTTCATTTATGGTTCACATTTTGTGGTGAAGGTTTTGAATGGGTTTGTCACTGTCAAATTTTGACTGATGTATTGTTTCCATGTAGTTGGAATGATTGTAAGTTACACCTTCCATTGAAATCCTTAGAAATCATAGTGAATGTCTGTGCAATTTTCAACAAGGCATTTTTTGGTTTGGCTTTGTGGCTTTACCTTCTATCAAAGATGCAAGTGAGGAGGGAAAGCTTCTATGAACATCCAAGTGAAATTATCTATTGTGGATTTTTTGTGAAGATGGTTGGAGCCTATTTTTTGTTTTTTGCATCACATTCATTATAAAAGAAATGATTTTGTTTTGCAAATATACATGCACATCTTGATTTACAAGAACATATGTAGGTATTGCATTCCCTTGCTATATTTGTTGGAATCTATTGCATAAATATATATAGACACAAAAAGTATATATGGGAATGTAATGATACATTTTATGTCAATTTCCATAGTGAATTGTTGGTTTGCATGTGGTATGAATGGTTGCAAGGGAAACACTGATGAACAATACCCTTTGCAGATTTGGATGTATGTCATAGTAGTTGCAAATAACATTGATACATAATGAAACATTGTTGGAATAATAAACATTATTTTGAGTGTTATATCAAACATTGATTCCACCATCTCTATAGAACTTCTTCATTGAATAGATTCTAATAGATTTTCACCACATCGTACATAGAAATTTTTTCTTATTATGCTTACTATAAACCCGAGTATAGATAAATTTTGTCTACATCTAATTTTACACACATATAAATATGCACACAAGAAAAGTAAAATAAAATAGTACATCAGATAGAAATACCTATAGAGCACACAAATTCATAGTAACAAACCCATGCAAAACTAGTGGTGGGTTATTTTTTGATTTTTAAATGGAAAAAGAATTTGGTGCACTGATAAAGAAGGCCAACAAAATGGCATCAACATTAATTGTTGTATCATTTATATGTAGTGGTGATGGTTGTAAGTAACACCAGTGTTTAAAACCCTTAGGAAACATAGCGAATGTCTATGTAATTTTTGATAAGGCAATGTTGGGTGTTGTTCTCTGGGTTTATCTTATTCAAGATAGCTGTGAGTGAGGAGGGAAAGATTCTCTAAAGGTGAAAGTGCAATCATTATTTGTGGAATTTTTGTGAAGTTTCTTGGAGGTTATTATGTGTTCTTTAAATGGGGTGATGATTGCAAAGTAGAACAAAAGTGTCGGTTGTGATAATTCTTTATGCATTTTTTGTAGGAAATGGGAAAGAAGTGAGAAGAGAGAAAGAAAGCGGGAAGTGGTGCATTTGGAGTAAGCGAGAAGAGGTGCATATTGAACAAAACATTACTCAAGTCTTTTGAAAATAGTTTATGTTATTTTCCAAATGACATTGTTGATTGTTGTTTTGTAGCTTAATCCATAATGTTTTGTTAATGGTTTCCATGTAGTTGCAATGGGTGGAATGAAATATTGTTTTTTTTTCTATTGGTTTGTTACTATGAATTCATATGTTTTTTGTGGGTTTTTCTGTGTTTCTCATGTGTCTTTTGTAGAGTACAATCAACAATGTGTATATATTTGCATCCTTGATATATATATATATATATATATATATCAGTGTATCTTTTGTTTGCAGCTACATATATATGTATTGCATGTGCTAAGTACACCTTTTTAGTTATTATTTCTTTCAACCTCAAAAAAGGAGTTGTTAGAATGATAGAATGTATAATAAGTGTATAAGAAAGACTGATTTCACCATTGATCAAATTGGTGAACAATGTATGTTCTTGCTCAGGGGTTAGGTGAGAGATCATTAGGCTCAATGACCCAATATGATAGGGTCGAGAGTAGGACTCATTTTGTCATGTTTTATTTTATATTTTCTATCTGCAGGTCTATGTGTTTCTAGCATTAGACTTAGAAAACATTCATTTGTTTGAAGACCACCTATGGATATATCTATATAACAGTTGCTTTTGTGTAGGTGGTTAGACGTTATTTTATGTTTTTTGCATGGGGCAATGGTTGCAAAAGAAAAATAAAAGTGTTGTATGTGATAATTGTTTTCCAATTTCCTGCAGGAAAGCTAGTACGAATAGGTGTATTTGAAGCAAATGAGAAGAGTGTATATTGTCTACATCTAATGCCATGTACATACATTTTACATGTACCTTTTTACTATGTATATTTACAAACAAAATATTCCTAGATATGCATCCAATGCATGATAGTGGATTGTATTTTTATGTATCTATGTGAAACTAGATGCAAATAATATTTATATGCACAAGAACCTCTATATTAAGTGTAATAAAAAGCATCAATATCACCATTGATTATGATGCTGGGAAATGTATTTTTGGTCTACCACTGCAATCAATTGTGAGACCAATGTTTCATCTCACAGTTAATCTATAGACTGCCATTCTAAAAAATGTTTATTAAGGCTTGGAAAAATAAGAACCACCCTTAAAAACACACAAAAATAGCCAAGAATTCCTTATCAAGAAGAACATGAACTAATTTATTACTTTGTAACCATCACCAACACATACAAACCATAAAATCAAATAATTTATTCAAGGCCACAAAAGAACAATCAACAATTATGTATGGAAAATAGCATAATTTTTTTTATTATTTCAGCAAGTATTAAATGCAAGTTTTGGAAAATTGGAATGCAACATATCAACCAACAAGAGAAATATGTATGCACCTGAGTCATTCTATTTTGTAATAATTGAATTCTAAACATGTTATTATAAGTAAAAATACCAATATCATCTTCATTGAACCTTACGGTCTTTATTGGACGAAATTCCATGACTAAATATTTGACTCTCAATACCTTGTTATGCTAATTAAGGATCATATGAACCATGAATGGAATTCATTTCAATAAGAATTATATATTAAAAAAAAAAAATTAGAAAGGAAAACAAAACATTCATATGGTTATGTTGCAAACATATCCATAAAGAAAAATCCACAAATGAATAAACAATAGCTTTTATTACAACCATCTCCATCACACACAAACCATACAATAATTAATGTTGATGCCATCCAGCATTCTAGAGAGAAAAAAATTACACTATATTTTCCCTCAATTGATTGGTTGAGAAACATACAAATCTAGACCTTTTGTTGGCTATAATAATGCCTTCGTTTGGACTAGGTAATATATTATATGAAACAAAATATTTGAATTTGTAGCCTTCTCGCTAACTCAATTGAGAGAAAATTTAGTTTGGATGTTTTCTCTCTTCCTAAATTTGAAGGGGAATAGTTATGTAGTGAGGGAAAATTATAGTATACACAGCCATTTAGATATAGCAGTTTGTATATAAATAGATATATACATTTGTACATATAAATGTATATATCTAGCTATATGTGTGTGTTCTTGATTGACCTTTAAGGTGTTTATCCTGAAGTTTGATGGCTAAATATTTCACTCTCAACACCTTGTTATACTAATTAAGTGCCATATGAACCATGACTGGAACTCATTTTAATCAGAATTATATATTAAACAAAACATTATCTAGAAAGGAAGAAAAAAATTCCTATTTATTGTTTTGAGAAGATAGTGATTTATTTGGAAACAAAGTTGTTATTTGTTTCATTATAAAAAAGGAATTCTTACAATAATAGGATTTATATTAAACATAATAAGAACCATTGGTTTCCACATACAATGTGTTCAAAACATTTTTGAAGCTATTCAAGGGAGAATTCAAATACTTTTCCCAAGTCTGCATAATAAAAAATGAAACAATATAGCCAAAGCTAGACAAGAACACTTGACAATGCCTTATCGAAAACACCATAAGTTGCACAACATTAACTATTTGGCTACATTGCAACCATGACCAGTAAATGGAAGCCACAAATGAATAAAAAATAGATGCTATTACAACCAAAAATAGTACAAGGAATCCATACACCAATAAATGTTGTTACAAACCAATGTGAGGTTTTGGTGGCCTTCTCTATCCATGCGATGGGAAATCTACCAACTTATTCTGAATGCACACCAACTACCTTTGTTTCCTTTTCCACCTTTGTCAAAAGGCTTTAAAAATGTGAAGGATGATGAATAATTGGGAGGCTAACAAAAATTCTAACCAGATCTAGAAAAAACATCCACCACCCTTTTCACAACCACTAGAAAGCTTGAAAATTGGGAAGCCTAATGGGAATTCTAACCAAATTACACACAAATATCCTATCATCTAATAATCTAGGGAACAAAAATCAACATAGACTATATAAAATTGACTAATTCATTGCATTGCAACCAAAACAATAAAATGGAAACCATAAATCAAATGATACTAGTTTCAAAGTTAAAAAGCCTTGCAAGAATACAGTCTTTTCTCAACACAACCTTATCACACCTTGAAACAATATAGCCTTTTCAACAACACCCTATTGAAAATGAAATAATTTAGCCTAAGGCATATAAGAACAATCAACAATGCCCTATCAAAATCAACATAAATTGTATAATGTTAACTATATTAAACCTAGACAACAATAGTTGACAAGGCCTTATGGAAATTAACATAAACTGTATAAGGTTAACTATTTTATTGTGTTACAACCATAGGGAGAAAAAAAAGGTATAAATCAAAAAATATTCATTTCAAGAGTATCCCACATGGAGGAACCCACAAAGCACAAAAAAGTGCATAGTAACAAACCAATGCAAAAATATAGTCTTTTCTCAACAACACCTTATCAAAAATGGAACAATATAGTGCAAGCTAGAGAACAAAAATCAACAATACACAAAACCCATACAAAACCATAGCCAAAAATGCCAACCATAAATGAAACAATATTGCTAGTCGTGCCCACAAAAGGATATGAAAATCACAGTAAAACCTTTCCTGGGAATTGGAAATTCCAATAGGTGACTAATATCTCTATATGGACGTTCATTTACTTGTCAAACCAGGGAACGCATACTTTAAATGGCGCGGAAAAATATATGCACTAAGAACTGGTTTTGGTCAAATCTTAGTAGAAATAAATACTAGAAAGGAATTATATCTACGCTACAGGAAGGTAATGCAAGGTTCTTTAATTCAACTATGATTTGATTAAAACAGAAACCATAATAGCTACAACTAAAACACAAACTATGAACTGGCCTTATGCTATAGGAACAGGCATAGGGATGGATTCCCTATGCTATAGGAGCAATACAAGACTGAGTTTGTATGAAAACTTCAAAGATGAAAGCTAACAGAAGATCAACAAAAAAGAATAGCTAACTAACTAGCTATTCTTACTTACTAAGTGGGCCCCCTTAGCAAGCATCTATTGATTATGTAGGTGCTGAACTCATAACTTCATCAAACTTTATTCATGAAAACAAAATGGTATACATTGCTTTGTTAATATAGAAACTAACAACAAACTCTGTCTCTTGTCAAATAGATTCTGCTTTTCATTATCATACTGACTCTTACATGATATATGCTATATATCTCTATCACTATGCTTCTATCTTACTCTAACTATCATCTCTCTTTCTCACTCATGCAGGAGGAGAACTTTATTAAAAATTAGGAGAGCAACTAACTAACTAACCCTATCAAAGAAAGATGTGGAAATAAAGTGTATCCCTGAATCAAGGAACAAACTTCATAAATGAGTTTATCCATTCAACCCGATCCAGAGAGAATCTAGCACTCCACTCTTTCCAGATTGACTGTCATTAAAAATATTTCCCAATGATTTCGGTCAGAGAGCCTTCGTCAGAGCTTCCTCGAAGTCGTGCAGGAAATAAAATTTACTGCAAGGCCGAGATCGGCTGTGCTTGACTCGATCATTCTTCAACAACCTGTGAAACAAAAGGTAACATATGTGAAAGAAAAGGCGTATGGCACATACACAATATCCATTCATTAATCACACATTTAAATCTATTTCATCATTCAAAAACTGTATGTGATATACTAGTCATTTAGGGAGTCAACAGGGTAATAAATACAGTCAAGTCAACACAATAAGCTGTAGGAATATATAATTTTTTTGCTACAGGATATCCCCATAAAAGGTTTCAAAAGAGTTTTAAACAACCACAAATAACAAAAGTGAAGGCATTAAAAGTTTATCATAATATCCAAACTATGAGCACATTTTAGGCTCATCAATTGCTTCTAATGAAAAATATAGCCTTTTATCAACAATGCCTTATCGAAACTTGAGACAATATAGTCTTTTCAATAGCACTTTCTCAAAAATGAGACAATATTATCCAAGCTATCCAAAAACAATAAAGAAAAAAGGCATCAAGTTAACAATTTTCTTTCATTGCAAACATAGCTAGAAAATGACAACCATAAAAGGAAACCCACAAAAAATTACAGTAACAAAACCATGCAAAAATATACTCTTTTTTGAAAAAAACCTTAACAAAAATTGAAAGAATCTAGCCTTTTCAACAACATGTTATCAAATTTTGAAACAATATAGCCTTTTCAATATCACCTTATTGAAAATAAAATAATATAGCCTAAGCTAAAGAAGAATAGTCAAGAATGTGTAATGGAATCAAACTTAAACTATATAACATTAACTATTTTATTTTGATGCAACCATAACCACCAAACGAAAGCCATAAATCAAACAATATTGGTTTGAAGAGTGACCCAGATAGAGAAACCCACAAAATCATAGCCACAAAAACCATGCAAAATGATAGCCACAAAATGCCAACCATAAACAAAACAATCTTTCTTTTATGAAACAATATAGTTTTTTCTCAATAGCACCTTAATGAAAATTGAAACAATATAGCCTTCTAAACAACACCTTATCTTGAATGACACAATATAGCCCAAGATAAACAACAATCAACAAAAGTTGCATAACATTAACAATTTTATTTCATTCCAAACATAGCCACAAAACAAAAGCCATAAAGAGAAACATATTAAATTTTATAGTAACAAACCCATGCAAAAATATAATCTTTTTTCAACAAAACCTTATAAAAATTTGAAACAATATATCCTTTTCAATAGTACCTTTCTAAAAATTCACAGTGACAAACTCATCCAAAAATATACTCCTTTCTCAACAAAACCTTATTGAAAATTGAAAAAATATAGGCTTTTCAATAACACATTATCAAAAATCAAAACTGTATAGCCTAAGCTAGAGAACAATAATCAATAATACCTAATGTAATCAAACATAAAGTGTACAACATTAACTATTTTATTCCATTACAACCATAACCACAAAACAAAAGCCATAAATCAAACAATATTGGTTTCAACAATGACCTAGATGGAGAAACCCACAAAACCATAGCCACAAAACCCATGCAAAATTATAGCCACATAACACAAACCATAAACAAAACAATATTTCTTTTAAAAAAAAATTTAGTCTTTTCTCAACAGCTCCTTATCAAAAATTGAAACAATATAGCCTTTTTAACATAACCTTATCAAAAATGAGACAATATAGCCAGAGCTAGACAACAGCAATTGAGAAAAACTACATAACATTAACAATTTTATTTTGTTGCAAACATAGCCATGAAATGTGAGCCATAAAGAGAAACCCACAAAAATATACTCTTTTCTCAATAGAACCTTATCAAAAATTGAAACAATATAGCCTTTTCAACAACACCTTTCCAAAAATGAAACAATATAGGTTAAGCTAGAGAATAATAATCAACAATGCCCAATGGAATCAAACATAAACTACACAACATTAACTATTTTATTCCATTGCAACCATAACCACAAAATGAAAGCCATAAATCAAACAATATTGGTTTGAACACTGACCTAGATGGAGAGACACATAAAACACAAAAAAAAATCATAGTTACAAACCCATGCAAAACTATAGCCACAAAATGCAAATCTTGAACCAAACAATATTCATTTTCACAAACAATATAGTATTTTTTCAATAGCACCTTATCAAAATTTAAAACAATCAATAATACCTTATCTAAAATCAAATAATATAGCCTACCACAAACCACAAATCAAAAATGAAACAATAACACAAAGGGTTTTTTCAATATGCACCTCTTTCCACTAGAATTCTCTAGGCTTCCTTGTTTCTTGAAGCCTGCAAAAAACTACATAACCTAATCGATTTTATTCTATTGTAAACATAGCTAGAAAATGAAATCCATAAAGGGAAATGCACAAATATTCATAACAACAAACCCATCAAAACCATAGACATAAACACAAACCATAAATGAAACAATATTCATTTTTACAAATTATGTAGTGTTTCCCAATAACATCTTATCAAATTTTGAAACAATCAACAATACCTTATTAAAAATCAAGCAATATAGCCTACCACAAACTGGGAACTAGAAATGAAACAATATCCCAAAGGTATTTTTTGATGGGAAATTTTTTTATCATATGTGACACTTTTCTTTTGCTTTTCCAACCATTTCCCCATCCAAAAAACACAAAATAACCTCCAGCCACCTTTGTAGAAGCTACACAAGGCTTAATCAAACTTTCACCCTCACAGAAGCTTGCCCTCCTTGCTCATGACTCTAATAGCAAGTATAGTGATAGAACGACACCCAACAATGCCTTATAAAAAATTTTGTAGGCATTCGCTACATTCCCTAAGGTGTTAAATGATGGGCATTATTATAACCATTGCTAGTACACGAAAAACATATGTACAACAATTAAAGTTGATGTCAACCAACATTTATTTTTAGTGGCCTTCTCTATCTACGCAGCGGGAAATTGGCCACACTATTCCCAAGGCTCACAAACAACTACCTCTACCACCTTTTTCATGGCCACATGAAGGCTTAAAAAATGGGAAAGCTAATGGATAACTGAGAGGTTGACAAAATTTTTGACAAAAGTTCACACAAATAGCCTATAGGATAATTATTTATATTATGTATTAAATAAGACTACAATAGGAATATAATAATTATTAATTAATAATTATGAAACAATTATTTATATATTTAATAATTTTGTTAAAACCTAAAATGTGCTCATTATTAGGATCTTGGACATAAATTTCATTTTAATAAACATACTCTAAAACCCTCACCAAAACCTTATTTCAGGTTGTTGCTCACCAAATTGGAGGATTCAAAGGTCAATACTAATGAGGAAGAGTTTGGAGGAGCAGAAATCAATAGCAATGGGGAAAGCAATAAAAGACTGTGAAAAATAGTCAAAAAATTGGCGAAAAACTATGAACAACTAAGACTTGTCTAACCATGTTCTGAGGCTTCTCAAGAATTTTAATTGAAACAAATGAGTTAATAGAACTCAAATAAGGACATGCATTTTGCATAAATATATTATTATATAATTTATAATATAGACTATTTTATAAATAAATAAATTTAAAATAAATTTAAATGATTGCTTTTAGAGATTTAAACTTTTGAATTTTTTTTTTTAAACTAGCAGTTGCATGCAATGATCAGCTGATAGGGATCCTCCATGAATGGGTATTTATGGGGATGAAGGAAGAAACTTTTTTTTCTAATGCAATGCAAAGTATAAAAATTGAGAATTATTTTCAATTATTTGAATTAGTCAAAAAAGGGAAAGCATGTTAATAATTCGATATGGAATAATGCAAGCTTAGTTTATAGTAGGAGGTGAATGAGGATAAGATTTTTTGAGTAAATTGTAATGAACATAGATGTTTGAAATCAATTTATATATTTATATGAATAATTAGATGGATAGATCAATTAAAGCAAAGGTATGTATGTATGAAGAGATATGAATTTAACTTACATTAGTTGAAGATGTTATAAAGAATTTACATTTGGTAAAGAAATTATTTTATATCTTTACATTGAATTGGAGCATTGTATAACATTTTAAAGCCCATGTTATAGTCCACTTCTTTATTGTATAACATTTGCATAAAATGGGAAACTAATTTTGGGTTGGAAATTAATTGTGGAAATGTAAAATAAAACCATAGGTCATCTTCATTATTTTCAATGTATACATTAAATGCACTCTCAAGAAATTAATCATCAATAATTTTAGTTATAATAATTCTTTTAAAATGATTTTAATTAATAATATTAGGAGAATGATTTTAAATACAATTAAAATTTTGAAATAATTAGTTTTGTTAATTAGAATAATATCTCTCCAAAATTTAATGTATAGTATAATTTTATATGTATTTTAGTCTAATACTTGTTACACCTAGATACACATCTATTTTTTATGTTTTTGTCTAGGTTAATCAATCAAATGATTAAGTATTAATTTTATCTTAAGATAAGGCAATGCATTGCAAGACTAGAAACCATTTTGATAAAAGAGGAAATTGACCTTTGATATTTTTGTCTAGGTTAATGAATGAATTGATTGATTATTATTTATCTTTAGATAACACAATGCGTGGGACAATATCAAATAGAAAGTTATTATTTAAAAAAGTAATTGTTTATTTGAAATTAGTTATAATACTCACCAAAAATGAATTTTTAAAAAAAGAAAGATGTTATAAATAGTACCCATTCAATAGTTTTTGGAATAAAAAAACAAGTGTGCTTGTGATTTTTTTGGTTTGAAGAATAATGCAATGAAATGACACACATATTTTTGCTTCCTTGCAACTTGCTATGACACGGAAAACATGTTGGTGTAATTAATATTTAATTACACTTTGCATAAGTTTACCTAGTCTTTATTCAATTCCTAAGTTATAGGTTTTATCCTTATCTTGTCGAGCTATCTTGTTGCTCAAGATACGATTAGGTTTAGGCATCTTTGCTTTTATAAAGTGAAATATATTTTGTAATTATTGGTACTTCAAATATATCAAATTGCATCTTTTTATGAAAACCTCTGTTTTTTCATTTTTCTCTTATGTGGAAGGTCATTTTTCTAGTTTACAATTAGATCTTGGTTTCTAACATGGCATCAGAGCCTTGATTTGCAGCCCCTTCTCAGATTTTTGAGAAAATCATTGCAGGGTTCATTCAGGATTCCTCGAGGGTATCACGCCTTGAGTTCATTCATGTGGTATTTTGGATTAGATTGAGCTTCACCATTGGATTCAAAGTGCTGGAAAAAGTCAGGATTGACTTTTATTTTGTAGATTTTGGCCATCATTTGCCATATTTGTGAGGGTTTGAAGTTCAGAGATTTTTTGCAAGATCTGGGGGTAGCCAAATTTTTGGAGCATTTTGGGCACAAATGAAGGTCACCACCATGTTCACAATGGCTGAAAACCCTAAGAATGACTATCATTTCATTGATTTTTGAGCAGTTGGTTTCGACCGGACGCTATGCGCCCAACCCCCAAATGGACACCCAACCCCATTTTCTCAATCGGTGGTCATACGGGTGACTAGAGGCTCCACCCCAGACCCCAGCCACTGGCCCCTTGGTCCTGCATGGGACCAGGGGCTCACTATTTTTAGCCCCCTGGGCTACCTGTAGCCCTTATTGGGCATTTTGGAGTTGTTTTCACCAAATCAGGCGTATTTTTTGCATATGATCTTTTTTTTTGTCAACGAGATACCTTTGGAAAGCTGATTCCAATGGTGATTCAGTGGTGTAGGTTTGTTTACCAAATTTTTCTCTAGATTTATTTTGCAGGCCTTTAAACTCATATGTTGTTGTTTTCACTCTGAAGGGCATATCTTTTGACTCGGTAATCCTTTTTTCATCATTCTTGTGGCGTCTGATTCAGTCCTCTACACAGATATGAGGTCTATTTTATTTTTCTATTTATTCATTTTCAGTATGCTCTCCTTTTACAATCGTTGGGTCATTTTAATAAATGAACTATGATAAAGTTCCATTTAGGGGGGTTTCTTGCATAAAAAATCTAATTAGAGTGTAGTTTTCACTTTGATCTTTATCTTCATCTTGTTTTGATGGCAACTCACATGAGTTTATCTGGTCTCTTAGTTTATTTTGGCCATATCTTTGATTAGCTAGACACATTGTTGATTCACATCAGTTCACACTTTAGATTGAGAGCCTATGGTTAATGATCTGCATTGGATCCATCTTAGTTTGAGGACCATGTTTTTATAGTTAATGTTCTAGAATCTATATGGTACTCCTTCCCATGGAAGAGTTTTAGTCTCAGTTTGGCATCGACATTGAGTTACATGGCTTCCAGATTATGTCATCATCTCATCTCCTATTGCTTCACAAATTCTAGGGTTGTTCTAGTTTGTGAGTTTTTGAGTGTTTTGAGGCATCATATCTCCTATCACATTATTTTGATTCCAATTTTGGCTTCAGTTGTAGACAAAAGTATCTTTCCTTGCTTGTTAGATTGTGGTTCCAGTGTTACTCCATAGTGATCTTCTAGTGCTTCTTGTAGTAGTCATCTCATTGTAGGGGGGTTTTTTCCCATTGGTTTTTTCCTTCTCTACCTCATATTGCATTTATACTCAGGTACCTGATTAGGCCTTGTTATTGGGACTCATTTTTTCATAATAATCTGCTTCTCCCTAAGTTGCACTTATGGTGGGGTGTTGGTGTAATTAATATTTAATTACACTTTGCATAAGTTTACTTAGGCTTTGTTTAATTCCTAGGTTATAGGTTTTATCCTTATCTTATCGAGCTATCTTGTTGCTCAAGATAAGATTAGGTTTAGGCATCTTTGCCTTTATAAAGAAAATTATCTATTGTAATTATTGGTACTTCGAATATATCAAATTGTATGTTTTTATACAAATCTCTACTTTTTCGTTTTTCTCTTTTGTGCAAGGTCATTTTTCTAGTTTGCCATCAGATCTTGTTTTCTAACAAAACATGTTATTATAGAGTATGTTTGTTGAAGCTAAATTTACACAAGGATTTGTGTACACATAAATGTATGTAACAATAATTATATGATGTTAAAATTAAAACCACAAAATCCATTCTTGTTTTCCTCCCTACCATATTGGGATCATGAAGCCCCATGGACTCTATCTAAACCCCCAAGAAAAAAATGGTTGAAATGGCCATGAGATATTTCATGGAGTTTCATCATACATCACATAATAAAATACTTGGGAAAATTTTGGTGTTTTCATATATAATATCTTATATTATTGTGTTTTCTTTGATGTCATAACTTTAAGGAAAAAATGTATCCTGGTTTTTGAATCCACTTACATGTTTAAACTCAGTTCTTGAAAATTAAATAGAAGGGTATATTAGTCCACGAGCAAGGAAATAAAAAAGGAATGATAGAAAATGAGTAAGTATATGGATAAATTAATATATACAATGTGAAGCTAAAAATAATCAATAATTTTAATAGTGAGCTAACCAAATATGTTTATTGAGAGTGGGAAAGTTTTTTACTTACATACATTGTTGATCATGTTTAAGAAGGGTGAGTTGCATTGCATCAAGTAGTAGGAGCATCAAACAATTTGAAATAGATAGTGTAGAATACACTAATTTTTTTGAATTCCTATTATATCTATGCAACAATATAAATGAAATAATATAAATATATAATAAAAGAGGTTAGCACTATCTGTTGTAAATAGAAAGAGATAAAATGGAACATTTTGAATACATTGCATGTTGGTAAAGAATTGTCTATAAGTAATCTATTGGAGAAGTTGAAAAGAGAGTTGTGGAAATAATAAAAAATGCAATGGTTAAATTAGAGTATGTTTTTGGTAGACAAGTGTATGTGAAAATTTGTGTGTGCATGTATATAAGCAATAAAAAATATGTGAAGGTGGAAGGAAAAAACACTAAACCCATGCTCATTATACTCCCTACCATATTGGTATCATGAATCCTCACGAGGTCTGGCCAAACCCCCAAGAAAGAAACATAGGTGAGGTCCACAAAAAATCTCATGGACTCTCATTATATGTCACAGAATAACAAAGTTGGTAGAAATAGGTGTTTTCAATCAAGATCTCTAATATTGTAGTCTTTTTTTTGCTGTGAGAAGTTGAAAAAGACATGTTTCCCGATAAAGAATTGGCATCATGGGATTTGAAGATGGCTAGAGGAACATGTATAGATGGAATATATAGAAGAATGTATAATAACTAAAGAGGTGCATCTAACTTTAGAAACATATATATCAGTATAGTTTTTAGTTTTTCAAGCCCTTTTATTTGCATTGCATGGCTAAGATGTATATGCACAAAAGTGTTTGTGAAACATGAGAACATCTTAGAACAACTAATAACTAGAAAGGAAAAAAATGATGTCATTCAAAAAAAGAAAACTATGGAAACCATGACATTGTGAATGGTTTAGTTCAACTGAGCAACATACACCACTGCCATGTGCTTCTAGGGATAAAAAATGTGATGCAATCAAAAAATTGTTTGTGCTCTTTGAATCCCATGACCATGGTGTTTGATTTCCATCCATAATCACATAAACCCACACTCGTTCTCCTCCCAGCCATATTGGCATCATGAAGCCTCATGGGCTCTAGCCAAACCCCCAAGCAAAAAAATTAGGTAAGGTCCATGCAAAATCTCATGAAATCCTATCATATACGATAGAAAAAAAACTTGAGGAAGGGCAAGTGTTTTGAAAAAAGTCATGTAATATTTTAGTGTTTTTCATTTGGTCTGACAAGTTGAAGAAAAAGAGATATCATGGTAAATAATTAGCATAATATATACATATGTATATGTTTATATATTTATATATATGTATATACCCACACAACTTACGCAAGGGTCAATGCATTCTGGGTATGTGGAAGATCATGATGGGCCAAAAAGTGGCACTATTATGGGTATTTGTAGGGTATGTGGCTGATGACTTTTTTTTTAATCCTAAATTGATGAAATGAAAAGGGTTTTTAGAGGATATTCTCAGCTTTCCACCATTATAAATTATACTTTAATTTTAATTTAATAAATAATTATTATTTATTTTCTATTAGAATTACTACTAAAGTCCTAATCGATAGGATGATTGAAAAACATCTATAACTTTCAAATGGTATCATGTTTTTTGAATCTAAAATATGTACCAAATTCTATGCTTCACATACTATAGGATTAAAAAAAGAGAAATTAAATTTCATGAAGTTTTGACCAAGTTAAGGTGGTCAGACATACAAGTTTTTTATATTTTTAAAAGTTGTAATAAAATATTCATTATTAATTATTTACTTGGAAAAAAATTATAAAAAAATATGCATCACATTTGGACATGAGTTCTCTACTTATATATAAAATCTTATAAAAAAATATTATCATTTTATTATTTTTAGGGTGGTTAGACAGTCACCTACTTCTTAATTTTTCCCTATAATTTAAGTACTACTACATTGAAATTTCAAATTTTCACCAAATATATTTTATTTATTTTTAAATAAACCTAGTATTTTAGAAACTACATTTAATTTTATACAGATTCTATTCTTAGATATTTTTGTAATAATAAAGATAACTTATTCAAATTTTTATGTCAAGTTGCATAACA
This sequence comes from Sequoia sempervirens, assembly GCA_007258455.2. Lineage (NCBI taxonomy): Eukaryota > Viridiplantae > Streptophyta > Pinopsida > Cupressales > Cupressaceae > Sequoia > Sequoia sempervirens. The sequence goes on from VDFB02276484.1 coordinate 37,642, forward strand.
CTGATTTTTCTGAATTTTTTGCCACTTAAGGGTCTATTTTTTCCATGATGATCCTGCACATACCCTTCTATCATTGTTGTACGATGGGGGTAGACAAAGCATGTAGGTAGATGAAGTTTAAATCTACCAATATTAAAAATACAACTGCAATCTTAGGAAGAATATAGTAAAAATGGTCATTGAATTTTCAGGTGAGTTGTTACATAGACTACCTATTCATACATAATGCGCATTTCGCTTTGTGGGACTAGGGAAAAAGAATATCATAAAACTTATTGATAGAAAACAAGAAATATATATAATAGTTGGCTTCTCAATTGAAAATTCAAGCTACTAGATAAAATAGAGAAATTGTATAAGAACTATTAGAATACTTTAAAATTAGACATAAGTGAGAGATGATCAAAACCCACATGAAACATATTGATACAAGACAAGCAGTCCATGTAAGAGTTGGATTGCTTGATCAAAATTGCTTACATGGGAAAACACTTTATTTTATTTCCACATATTGAGGCAACTAGTTGTACCACTAGCAACGTACTCGCGTAGGAAACTCTGCAGATATCATAAGCAACCTTGACTAGTTTGTTGCAGGGAGCTTAAAGTAGATTAGGGAAAAAGAGCATCATGAAATATATTGCTATAAAATTTGAGCTACATTGTTTGGTAGTATATATTGAAGAAAAATAGAGGAATTGTATAACAGGTATTAGAATAATACTTATTTGGTACTAAATATTATACACAAAAAAAAAATTGTATTGAGTTCCCTCAAACACAGACATATACATATGCACACACATATATATATTTATTCAATTCCCTAATTGATATATAAAAATATAGATATAGGCATATATACATTTCTATATATGTAGATGACAAGTAGTGTGGCTCATTTGAGAATGCAACAACAATTTATATATACATATGTATATCTAAATAGATTTGTATAATGTGTTTTTTTGTATTTATGTAGAGTGAGATTTTAAATACAATTCAAAATAGCATGTATAAGTGTTTTCTACGTTGTGAGAAAATTTCCACAATACAGCCATAGCATTAATTGATATAGCCTTGATATTTTGATAAGCACAAAGCATTTTATCGTGCAGTATGTGTAACATATTCATAATGCCACAATGGCTTACCTAACAATGCAACACAACAAAATCAATATATTTTCTTACATATTTTAGAGAATACTTTCCCACACTACAACATCAAATATTTCATTCAGTTCCTTTGCGCGATCATACCACAATGTTGTGATTA